>JBAMBQ010005108.1:0-69441 GCA_037044495.1 Stegana nigrithorax | reverse complement strand
TGTAGGTCCGTTGGCTGAGCTCATTTTTACCTGGCGCAAGACCGCCGGCTTGCACTTGGGAGTTGTGCCAACTAATAGCGAATCCGTTTCCTCGGAACTAACATAACCCGAATTCGCATTGTCAGTGAGCTTCTGCATTGACATCTGTGGAATACACAAAACACACAAAGCAAATATTAAAAACATATTTCAACATTCATCGAGCTAAACCATGCACAGTCATATGCCCCCTCAACCCATCCTGCTGCTATAATTCCAAAAGGACAACAAACAACAAAAACCCAAAAAAAAAGAGAACAGTGCATATGAAATTTAATTCGCTTGGCCGAATCAGGGTTTGCATTAGTCGAGTGGAATTCCTTGATGCGATTAAATGTAATCCTCCAAATACAATGCAAGCCAAGCCAAACCGCACGCCTTCACACTCAGAGTCCTGCACATACACGCCACCCACGTAAACGGAAGTTAAATTTACAAAAGCCGGCAAAGGAATGCCTGCTCTTGATTTTGGTGATGTTATTGTTGGCTTCGTTGTAGTTGTTATATGAATAAGCCAAATACTGGAAACGATACAGATTGCTAAGCAGCACAGTTCTGATCCGAATCTGAACGTAACCAGAAAAGAAATCAAAACTCCTATGTACAATATCGTATATGCATGCCTACTGTATTATCTAGCAAGTGCTTCAAGTAACTGTAATCTCATCTCTGGCTGAAATTTGTATGTTGATGCATGCAGAAGGCGGATCACCAAATGAGCCGCTCTCACTTAAACACTGCAGAAATCCGAAATAAATACGCTGAAGAATGTGGCATAGATGCGACACCTTATTAACATAGATATGTAAATGCTTTGAAATTTTCGACTTACACACACACACACACACACACACACACGTATGTAAAATACTATAGGAAAACGTCTTACATGGTACAATAACAATAGGAAAAGAAAAAAAAAAGAAAAAAACAATCACATCAAAGCATTTTGCAAGGCATTCATTCTCTTTAAGCAAAAATGTCGACAGCGGTAACAGCAAAAAGCAGAACAAATCGTGTTACTGCTCCTCAGGTGACCCAGATGTCATGTACAAAACAAAAAAAAAAAAACAAAGGTGGAGAAAATGGCAAAATACAAAAACCAATTCATACTACACCAATGACAAAAACATTTAACAGAACAAGAAGAAACACGAACACGCATGGAAATTAAATTTGCCTACGAACGCCAAAATGTACAAAACATTTGGAGCAAAATGCTGAAGAGAAAGCAAACTACAACAACAAAATTTATTGCCATAACAGATCTGTATACACACACACACACACACACACACATACATACATACGAACATACATATGTGGCCTGTGAGTATGTACATACACACATACATACATATGTACGTCTGGCATGTATGTGAAAGTCGTTGCTGACAATGCAACACTTAAGAGTTTTGTTGTTTCTATTCCCTTCGCTTGCAAGCATTCATAGCAGCAGCAGCAGCAACAACAGCAGCAGCAGCAGCAGAAACAACAAAAACAATCGTGGCTAAACGTCGTCTATTAAAGCGCACATCCCCTTTTGGACAGCTGCTGGGCTAACCGAAGTGAACTTCAAATATGTAAAACAGCGTTGCAGAAACAAACCGCAGCGC
Organism: Stegana nigrithorax; assembly: GCA_037044495.1. Classification (NCBI taxonomy): domain Eukaryota; kingdom Metazoa; phylum Arthropoda; class Insecta; order Diptera; family Drosophilidae; genus Stegana; species Stegana nigrithorax. The sequence continues at coordinate 67,786 of JBAMBQ010005108.1, read as the reverse complement.
TTGCCAACAACAAATCCAATTTGGATTTATTTATTGGAATGTCTTTAAACAGACAAATCCTCCTACGCCATACATACACACAAATGCACATACATACGCACATGTGTATATGCATACAAGCATTTAAGCGTACATATTCAGCAGATATGCGTTGAAGGCATCTATCTGTCCAGCAAGACAGTCGAAGCAAGAAGCAGTTTCGCCTGACACTGACTGGACTTAGAAAGCCACTGACTAGAATGCTCAAAGGCTCCTTTGGTACTGCTTTATTAAATACAGTCAAATGGCGATAATGCAAATCGTCATTTGCTATAAAAAATAAATTCACATAAAAATAGGGGATTCCCTTGTAAAAGACTTGTCAACAAATACTTATAATCAGTGACTAGAAGCGTACCGGCAAAATCAGCATATTTGTGTAAAGTGCTGAGCGGTAATGAAGCATTCTGAAATTATCACAGATCTAGAAAAAAATTTCCATATTGCAGTCGCAAAATTTCGCTGCTTATAATTTTGTATGTCATGCGTAAACCGCCTAGATTTATATACATATGTATGTATGTATGTACATATATATTAATGTACTTAAGTATGTAACGAATTTAAATATTTCAATACAAATTTACTCGCGTAAATTGTATGTTTATTTTTATTATTTTTTGTTTGCTTGAGAAAACCACACGATGTTAAGAAATTTGAGCAGCTGTTCTTTTTTGGGGGGATTATGTGCTCCACGGTTGCGTTGACAAGCTAGCGACTCGCAAATGTTCAGCACCTAAGCTTTTGCGGCTCAACAAATTTTCGTCAGCTTAAGCTTCAGTGGGATGCGCCTAGCGCTCAATCATTTATCCATTCATTTCGTTTCGAAATCAAAATACCGCAGCAATCTTCATTGCTGGTTCCTTAATCCGACTTTGACAGCCCCGCACGAGTTACTTGCATTACGTTATTTGCAAGGCACGTTAACCAAATCCAAACGTCGAAAGTGGTTTCCTCAGCTATCAATCAATTAATCAATTATGTGTCTTATGTATATTCAATTGAACCTGGTTGGCCAATGACAAACGGCAATGTCTTCATCTCTATGTGCATAAATGCAACTCATCAGCCAAACGCACATACACACATACATACATACATACATACATACATACATACTTACATATGCGTATAATCATTTATGATGGAACTAAGAATTCTCGAGCAAGCTGAGGCTTTGGCTACTGTTTGGGTCTTATGATGTAAATAATATAACACAAAATTGTGTGTAACGGAGATGATCATGTGGAAAAAAAATGTATATTTAGTTGAAAATGCAAGACGGGACTTTGTTAACTCATGACGAATGAACAGTTGGACAGGTGGACAGCTGGCGTCGTAGTATATGTATGTAGAGAATTATTCTAATGCCAACATTCGGAGTGCAGTGCTGCTGCTGTGTGAATAAAGTAACGGTAAATAGAATACACATACATGTGAAGCTTGAAGTTGATTTTGTTGTTGGCTCGGCTTTTACATTTCGGAGCACACCGAACTCAACTCACCTTGGCTCTGCTCAAGTCAAGGCAACAACAAGGAATCGACCTGCACCGGAGCGAGCACGACGTGGCGAAAAATGAATATGCAAATGTGGCCCGGATTTCAGAACAAAAACCGAAAGTCGTACAATAATTGCCTTTCGTCGTGCTGAAGTACGGCCGCTGGACGAACTTTCAAGTACTGCTCGACATTTTGAAGAGATTTTGGGGTTATTTCGTTCCATTTTCTCTCTTGCTTAGGCATCCTTAAGCGCAACAAGGCAAATGCCCGGCAACAACATCAGCAGCAAGAACTCATTTCCGTAAGAAATGATTTTGATGTTTTGTACGTGGCAGAACAAACCCTATTGTTCGCTGTTATTATTATTATTGTTGTTGTTGTTTTTGTTTTTGTTCAGTGCTAAAGTCGGTGCACAAAAGAACAAAAAAGGAAAAAGAAAAAAAACATTACAAAAAACGTACGGCATACATGGCGTATATTCACGTACTCACGATGGCTTCTGCATGACGCCGCTCTCATCTCGAAACCGTTGGTCAGCAGGTTTTGCGCATTCATGCGCAATTCGAGCAAAAAACCAATTGCACTAAGCTGAAAGGCGTATTTTTCAGATTGGTTTTAGATTTTGTATTTTCCTTAGACTGCTTTCGTTTCGGTACGACAAAATATTTTGCTGGCAATCAGATATAAGCAACCTTTATGTTATGGACGGCGTTGCGCTTAAAACTCTGATGCACCCACACACTCAACGTTACAAACTTTGTCTAGAGAACGAATATAATTCATCAAACTGTAGTAAATCACTAGTAAATTTTTGTAAAGGACAGTTCAGTCTCTGCTCTGTGCTATGATGTCAAATAGTTTAGACAATTGTCAGTTCAGGTTTGCGTGCCGCTGTGTTTTGTGTCTGCTTGCTGCAACATTTTTCTATAGATGCATAAATCAAGTGTACATAGTCGAAACTAGACAACGCAAAAAGAAAAATTATGAATGAAGTCCTTAGGGCAATTTCAAACTTAACAAAAAAAAAAAAAACAAACTGTACGCGCGCGAGTGGCCATGTCTGTAACAAGCTACCAAAGTGTCAAACTCGATGCGTGTCTCTTGAGTGCAAAGTCGCTCACAATATTTTTGTTTGTTAAAAACGGTCACAAACTTGCAGTACTTTTTACAAAAAGACTTGTAGATAAAATAAAACGGCTACGAATTGAAAACCACATGTATTTGTCACGTGGCATTTTGTCGATCGCATGCAACCCTGCTGTACTCGTCTGCAATGCAACACTGATCGGACCACTCAGCATTTGGCCGGCTCTCTCAACACTAGTCAGTGTGTTGTACACAAAAATATAAGGAGAAAAACAAAAGAACACGTATTAATATTCGTTTTACAACAGGCGTTCACTCATTTTTGTTTTATTTTATAACAATGTTGATCCGGCAGGTGTGAAAGCAGCGAATAGTGATAAGAAAATTTGTGCGGAATTTACAGCTTTGCATATTTGTGAACCTTATTTACCCGGAACAAAAATGTCTGAATTCGATTGGGATGACCAAGATTATCGGTCAACGCGACGACAAGAAACACAACAAGGCGATTATGACCGCCGGCATGGTAGCGGCAGCGGTCGCAACGATGAATACAAGAGGAAACGCTACGGAAACTACAGAAACGATGACTATAAATATCAAAAGAAAATAGATATACCATACGACAGCGTTGGCCGCGTAATCGGCCGCAAAGGCGCAAATATTCAAAGACTGCAAACAAAGTTCAACGTTCACATAAATGTCGATTCTAATAATTTAGTGGCCGTTGTAAAGGGCCCATCAGAGTCCTGCGTACTGGATGCGATCAGCGCAATTGATGCACAGCTTAATAACGATAATCACCCAACAGGCAGCCAGGCCAATCGTGGCCATCAAGCTAAAACTGATTTCGCTAGTCTAGAGCAAACCGTTGACGAACCGAGGCCAAAAAGTCCAGATTCGCCGCCTCTCATTAATTGGGATGAGGTCAACCAGCGATCGGTAGATTTTCATTTAAGCTTACCCCTTGGTTTTAGTTATTATTGTTCTTACAATTCCACAGGAGGAAGCGAGAACTACAAAGTGGGCTAATCAACTCCCAATTACCAAGAACTTCTACTTGGAGCACATCGAAGTTACACGATTTACGCCGACTGAAGTCGAAACTATACGCAAAAATAATAATGACACAAGCGTCTCGTTTGTGTTTGCAGAAGACGAAAATGTCAAAGGCGACGAAATCAGCACTGCTCCTGATGACATACCAAAACCAGTGACAAGTTTCAGGCATTGTTTCGAGCCGTTTCCCGATCTTCTTGAAGAAATCGAGAGTAAAGGTTTTGAGAAACCGTCACCTATACAAGCTCAAGCCTGGCCCATATTGTTGAAGGGTCACGATATGATTGGTATTGCACAAACTGGCACCGGCAAGACGTTGGCCTTCCTTTTGCCCGCCATGATACACACCGAGTTTCAACCGACTCCTCGCACTGACCGCAACGGCCCAAATGTGCTGGTGTTGGCACCCACGCGTGAATTGGCGCTTCAAATTGAGGCTGAGGTCAACAAGTATTCTTTCAGGGGCATGCGTGCGTATGTACCGCAACTTATTCATTTGTCAGAGAGCCACGTATTTATAAATTCCTACTTACAGCATTTGCATTTACGGTGGCGCCGATCGTGATGAGCAGATTGCTAAAGTAAAGCTTGGCGCTGAAATAATTATATGCACGCCTGGACGTCTTGATGACCTGATTAAGGCAAACGTCATCAATATATCGAGCGTAACGTTCTTAGTTTTAGATGAGGCCGATCGTATGCTGGACATGGGCTTTGAACCTGATATACGTAAGATTTTGCTGGATGTAAGACCCGATCGTCAGACAGTTATGACCTCAGCCACTTGGCCACCAGATGTGCGTCGGTTAGCACAGCGTTACATGAAGTCGCCGATTCAGGTTTGCATTGGTTCGTTAGACTTGGCTGCTACTCATACTGTGCAGCAAGCTATTAAAATTGTCAACGAGGACCAGAAATATTTTGTTGTAAGTGACCTTTAACAATTATTCTGAATTAACTTTTAATAAACGACACTACGTAGGTGCGCAAATTTGTGGCTGCAATGAAGCCAGAAGAGAAGGCCATAGTCTTCTGTAGCAAAAAGGCGCGTGCCGATGACTTGTCAAGTGAATTGGCGCTGGAAGGCTTTATGGTGCAATCTATTCATGGAGATCGCGATCAACATGATCGTGAGCAGGCCCTAGCTGACATTAAGTCCGGCTATGCCAAAGTTCTAATTGCAACAGATGTGGCTTCGCGTGGTCTAGATATTGAGGATATCACGTAAGTTCTAAAGCTTATAATAATTTACAAGAAATTTTTAGCACACGATGTATGGGGAAAAGTGTAAAAGAAAAAAAGAAGTGAATTCATATAATTTTTCGTATATTCTAGGCATGTGATCAATTTTGATTTTCCACGCAACATTGAGGAGTATGTGCATCGCGTTGGCCGCACCGGACGCGCTGGGCGCACAGGTGTCTCCATATCATATTTTACACGCGAGGACTGGGCTCAAGCTGAAGCCTTAATACGTATACTCAAAGAGGCAGATCAATTTGTGCCTCAAGAGCTGGAAGATATGGCTCAACGTTTTGCCGCTATGAAGGAAAGACGCGGCACGAAGCCTTATCAACGTGGAAAATTTCAGCGATTTTGATTGATGCACATCGTATATCCTAAGCATGAAATTAATGAAATACGAAGATGCTTTTTCCACAAATTTACACTTTAGGCAGACGATTTATATTTATAACGATTGTTATAGAATCAAAGAAATACATATAAGAACGTAATTTATTGTAAGACATCAAAGATGTTGAAATCGATGTTCGAATAGAAGACGCAATATTATAACAAAGCGATGTAAATCCTAGTTCACATGCCGACATCCATGTTTGACTTAAGAGTTAAACAAAAAATGTTCGTATGATCTCAAAATATTAATTGAATAAAAACTTGGCTTGCATTGCATGCGAACATATTCTTTTATTGTATGGGAATGCGGCGTTAGCATTTATTTAAATACTGAATCGAAATGGCAAACTGTTAGTTATGCACAGCGAAGCGTAAATACACACCATGGCATGCCATAAAATATTCTGCACACACTCACACATACCAAAGCTCCGAGGCAACGTTGCCCCTACCGCTTGCGCTGTGTACCCTTGCGTTTATTTATTTCTTGAGCAAAACCAGTGTGCGTGCCTTCAATTAGATAAAATTATTTACGCCTGCTTGGATAATCGCTGCTGATATTTTCATAAACTTGATAATTCGATTAATTTCGGGAGACAGCTCATTTTCGTATCGAAGCATGCCATTTCGCTCAGACGCTTAACTGCCTCCGGCGCTTAACCTACTCGTCCGCACTCACGGCACTTGGAACTCGATCCGCCATTTTGTCACCTGCGCGCATAATATGCGTACGCATGTGATGTGTTTAACACTCGGTACGTGCTTTCTTAGCCGAAATATGGGAATTGCTTACCAACGCGTAATCGAATACATTTAAATAATTATGTGCATACACGGCATATGGCCCACCCCCCTCGTGCCCCACGGCCTCACCGGGGACCGCTGAGCAGCCGTTGTTGCGTATCGTTAAACCCAAGGCAAGGCAAGGCAAGGCAACCAACGACGGACGTCCGCATGTACCGCCGCATGCCCATCAAATGCAGTTCATACTTCAAACATTGTATGTCGCCAATGAACGTTGATGCTCATAATGATGACGATGTTGATGATGTTTATAGTTTAGCCCATCGACAATTTCCGCCTCAGCTCCGCCATTACCTTTGATACGCTTCGGCAAGCAACTGACAGGCAGACTTAACGTACGTGAACACATGTATACATAATTTCTTTTTGCCCTTGCTGTTGTTGTTCTTGTTGTTGTTGCTGTTTTTGTTACTTTTTTATGTACTACCTGTACACATGTACAAACGCATTTAGGACTTATTGTTAAAGCATTAAACCTTTTGCGCTCCGACGCTATTAAAGGCTTAAATGGGATAAGCGCTACTCACTCTGAAGGCTGCTACGGCTTGCGACTTGTTGGCCCAAAACAAAAAAAAAAACGGTAAGTGTAAAGAATGAATGAGTGAGAGCATTAGAGGAGAGCGAAGTGTAACGTGCGGACAATCGAGTATGCCAACGACTGTAAGACAGTCGTCAGTTGCACACGTGAATATCGCAAACAACTTGCTATATCCTACCCTATCCTATCATATCCTGTCCTTAGCCACTTAGCGTTTCGCATGCTAACAAAGCATTGACGAAGCAAAGCATGTGACGAAATGCGGCGGCAAAGTTTAACGGCATTTGGGCACACGTCATGTTAAGGCAAGTCGTAACATTGCTGATCTGGGAGTTACACGCCGCTGGGTGTTTCCCCTTTTTTTATGCATTACAATCTACATAAGCCGTCATTAGTTCAAATTAGCTTAATTAATTATGATTGCGTAGCAGGCATATAGCATGGCTTAACCCACTGCCGTTGCCAGCTGAATGTCATCCTGATATCATCAATTTTCAGTTCCTTCTGCTGCACTTTGGCGTAGCTCCGCTCTGCCTGTACAAGAAGCACGCAAGACGCTGAGCCAGCAGACAAATTGGCAGCAATCTCGAGAAAAATATTTAACTGACATATCTCAAAGCGCGGTTCGTTTAAATGCGAATTTCCGGATTTCACATTTTACTCTCAGCCTTTCGGGTTTCTCAAACCTTTAGTTGTGACTTTTACGTACCAGACCCTGCTGGCTTGGTGAAGTTGTAAAGCAGTCGAACTTCAGCCACTTCGAAGAATGTACAGCCCGCCTCTAGTCGGCGAGTCTTGACAGTGTCTGCTATGAGCTGAGTTACACGCAACTGTCTGTGCAATCATTCATCCGACGTTCATGCGACGCAGACACAACATGTGCCGTCGTCAAGCGGAATGTGGTTTCGCTTAAATAGAACAGACGACGTCGCCAATGCCCGTCCACACTCACGCAGCTACTGTGCGCAGCGGATGGATCGGATAAGTCCACGTGCTGTGCTCGCTCATTGGTTTGTTTAACGAAATCAATTATTTTGCAAGGGAATACCCATTTGGGTGACCTAATGGTGTTAATGGCTTAGCAACAAATTAAAATACAAATACAAATACAACAACAGCACACTCGACTTGCAATAACAAAACTCTCGTCGTTGGTCTTGTGGTTTTTTCGACTGCTTTTTTCCTCTGCTCTTTACTCTCACATTTATTTTTATTTTTTTTAAGTGTCACTGCTGTCGGTGTCAAATTTCCTAATGGGGTTTACCACAAACAGTCAGCGCCAGAGTTTTTCTTTAATGGGTTTCGTTTCGTTTTTGTTGTTTTTTTTTTTTTTTTTTTTTTGCATTCTTAGAAAATTTTGAAATTTGTTTTTTTCTTTTGGTTTTAAAATAAAATTTTTGTTTATTTTGCATTTCAATGGGTTTAGCTGAGCGCGCACACCCACATATGCGCATATGTTTACATTGCCTCCGATTACATTTCCAAATGCCAAAGCGGCAGCTTGATGAAGTGCCAAATTCTTGACGCGCATGTATGCTGCCAAACACTCGTGTGATAGGACGGCGCGAGTGGCTCAACTGCGACTATGGCCAGGGCTACGTATGACTGCCGTGCGGCACAGGTGCGTCTTCTCCGGCGCAATTGTAATAATGCCCGTCTCATGTATGGCGCGTGCAATAATTCTTTTTGCTGCTTGGGAATTCGCTTGCACCTCTGCCAGGCTGGCAGTGAAGCGCGGCGGTACCGCGGCAGAAGAGGTCACGTGCGCCATGTTTGCCAAATTTGCCGCAACAATGTGGCGCTGCTGGGCAAAACGGAGGGTAGGAAGCCATTATGCAAAATAAGTTTCAAAGTCGTTATGTATCCGGTGCATATGGCCCATTAAAAATTACGTAAAAATTTAATTCCAATTGTTGTAAAAATGTAAAAGTGAAAACAAACGACAACGAGTATGAACATGAAAATGGAAATGAAAATGTATATGGATATGGGAATATGCTGAAGCAAGCAAAATGTGAATGGTATGTCGCTCTGCATCTGCATGTGTGTGTGTGTGTATGTGTGTGTGTGTGTGTGTGTGTGTTCAATGAAAATCAATAACTACGTCTATAAATACAAATGATGTGCCATTGTAAGTTATACAAGCAAAGTGTCCAAATATGTACAAATGGCTCTAATGCGGTCATTATGCCCATTTGCCTTTGCTGTCCTCGCATGCCTGCTGGCTGGCTTGCCTTGCGCCCTGGCCACTGGCATGTGAAAACCTGTGCAGCTGCTCGTGGCAAAGCGCGCCGTCGGCCGCAGCAGTGCCGGAATGCCGAACCCTTGAGCGCTTGCCGCCGCACGACGTACGAACCGTGTGCACAGCGTGGCCGCACTGGCGTGTTAATGTGTGGACACACTCGTGTTCCTGCTGACGCTGCAGATAGACCCAACTGTCAGCAAAAGCTGCGAAGGTCCCACAACATAAACGCAAGCCGAGTTTTTACCATATTGCAGGCAACTAGATAATTTACAAGCAAGAGAGACCACGACGGTCAGACAGTGCCAGTCTCACTGTGAATGAGTGAGCGAGAGATACTCGTACATATATAATAAAGAAACTCTGCCCATGACATTCGCATAATAGAATAGAAAGAAAAACAAGGAAAACTCAAATTGTAATGTACGATTTGTCTTGCCTGTGTGCAACAATTGCAATTAAATAATTAACCTAATGCAGCAAGAATGGTTAAGAATTATTTGTTTTGTTGTCGTCGCCGTGTGGCAGCTGTTGTTGTTACCAACATTGTTAGTACCTTTTCTGCTATTATTGTTGCTGTTCTTTTTCTTGTTCTTGTTGTTGTTGTTATTGTCGCTTTGCGTGAAGTGTTGAGCATTTGCGTATGCATGCAGTGTGCAACGTTGTGTGAGTGTGAGTGTGCGAGCCAGGTGACGAATAGAAAAACCATACAACAACAACAAAAACAACGTAAGCAAAACTGGAGTCACGCAAGCCTCGCACTAGGATATTTAATTGCTTCTTCACATGACGTAAGAGCTTTACTATTGCTATTGTTGTTATTGTTATTGTTGTTTTTGTTGCTGCTGTTGTTGTTTGTGTTTTCCAACTAAAGCATTCTCTATATGCACCTCCGCGTCACACGCCGATTAATGGAAATCAACACAACAGAGCTGCAGGCGCCAAAAACTTCGTAAGCAGCTAAAACAGCGTATAAAATAAACAAAATCAAATGCGAAAAAGAAAACCAAAAAACAAGACACAAAACAAAATTGAAATTTAGAAAAAAAAGAAAACAAAAAAATAAATAAAAAACAAATAATCGATTAGACTTTACGAAAAAAAAAACTTCAATGCGCCACAGCGTAGCGCAAAGTAGCTCAGCAATTGCGTTTCTTTCACTTTCTCTTTGCTCGTTGGTCCCCAGCCGGTGCTGCTGCCTTTGTCTTTCGCTACTCGCATTCTGCCAGGGGCGTCGTTTATGAGTCGAAATTATTTTTAACACGAAATGTAGCATAATTTATGCGCGTGTACTTTCAAATAACCGAAATTCAACGTCATTGCCATTATCTTTATATGCCAACAGCACGTCAACTAAAACACGAATTAACTTAAAATTAAAACTTTCCCCTTTTCCATAGTCTTTTTTTCTTGTTTGTCTCATTGCTTTCGAGTTTTGTATGTCGAACTTGTTTCGCACATTTATGGCGCCTTTTAGCATATATTTTCGTGTATTTGATAAAAGCGTGCGATGTAGCCAATGCATATGTTGTTTCACACCGTGCAGCCTAAAACTATGCTACAACATTTTTCGCAAATGGCACAATTGAAAATGTATTTGTATTGTATGTTGATCATTAAAACAAAATTACAACGAACAATGAAACAGAAATAGGCCGGATTATGTTTTAAGACAGTTTAGCACGCAACTTAACGCAGTTTAGCCAACAATGCCAAACACAATTAAAGGCCGTACTTATGACTTCCTAACCCAAGCATCCACAATAGGAACTAACACGAACTGCTCAGCAAGCAAACCGATTTATGTATAATTCAAGTCGTCCTATGGTTTCACTATGCCCACATTTGCAGTCCATCAGACATTTGGGACTGAACGGAGGCAAAACAGTTCAGTAAAAGTCGGTAAGCGGAGTTCCCAGTAATGCTTTCAACAAAAGTCACTATCGCATTTGCGCCGTTGGTCTCAATGAGACAATTTTTTGAGGACATAACTTTAACATATTTTGTCCGGTTATGGGAAACTGTCCGTTTCGGGAGATTTCTCTCTACACTAATATCAGTTGGGTGGTGTCGAAATTCACTTAACTAATTGCTGGCAGCTGAATTGCATAATTAAACAAGTTAAATCAAAATATGACACCTTAATGCATTCGGGCTACGTCGAACTGTCATAAACAGTTAAACAGGCTTGGCCGAGGTCACCGCGCACATTGATTCAAAATCAGAAGTTTGCTAAAATACAAACGAAAGCAAAAAATAAACAAACATAAATCGAACGCTGCATACAAATTTATGCAAACTAATGCCGCAGTGCACTCGAAGTGTTGCCCTCTGGCGCATTGGCAAATGCCAAGTGCATTTGCATGTTTACTTAGCACCCTTGCACACTCCGACGCCATCTTCTACCTCATTGCACTGTTGCCCCATGGCAATCTATGCATTTGTCTAGCTGGCGGCATTTCTCAGCTACGCACTTGGCGCCAACACAAATTTTGACTTTATTTTGACACTCTCCTCTAGGCAAAACTGTATTGTGAATGAGGACGAAATTCTTGTCAATGTTGATTTCCATTTCATGTTCTATTTGAATATGCATATGTATTTGTTCACATATATGTGCATGAGTGTGCGTATGCTATATGCATAAATATATTTTGTTCTTTGCTTAAGCTGTACATTAACTAAGCGTAAAGAATTTCCAATTCAATTGTGAAATATTGATTGGGCATGTGTTCCTGTGCCATGCCACACCCTGCTGTGTCGTAGCATATTCAGTCGCGTGCCACGTTGTCTAACAGAAAAAAAAAAATCCCGCCCCAAAGGCGCAGCCTCGTCAACGCTGACAGCGCTGCTAGGCAAGTTGCCTGTTACCCATAGCAATTAATGACTGAATGAATGATTGATTGAACGTATAAATGCATAAATGTGTAATTACAACATTTGGGAATTCTCATTGCCACATATGTACGTGGCACATAGAAAAAATCTGTTAACATGTACGAGCCACAAATGACACCAAAACACACAAAAAACAAAAAAAAAAAAAGAAGAGAACCTAAGGGCATGTTTATCGAAGAATTTACTGTCAATTTCGTTACTTTTTTTCCCGTTTCGCAGCACTTCAATTCGAAATGCTCGGAACTGCGCAAGCAAAGGCTTAATCGGCTCTCTAACGTAGCGTCTCCCATGGCGTATGCGTAATTTCTTTTTGTGCGCCTGCAGGCTGCACGTTGGAATGAAAATCGAATCGATTACATGACACCGACGATGAGCGAACAGCGATGAACAGGAACATGCCTCGCATAGTCATTAGCCGGTCGGTGCGTTTGGGCACAGTTCATTAATAAAGCATTTAACAGCGGCTGCAAGCAAAAATTGCGGGTAATTGACTTGAATGCAGACTCTTTTTCCCCTGCAACTGAAAACTTCAGTAAATTATGAAATTGATAGTCAATCGGATGCAGCAAGCCATCATGATGTTTTATACCTGCTATGTTGGCAAGTTGGGCACGTGTTCGTGTATATTCTGTTATCTGTTTTTTATTATTTCTATTTTTTTATTTGCACTAATTCAAGTGCCATGGGTCACACCTCACCCCACCACATTACGTCAAAGCACAGCAGAGCACAGCACACAGTGGGCCAAAGTGGGCCACAGTGGGCAAGTGTCACAGCATAAGATAAGTTGGACTGAGGCAGTCATTAAGCTACAGGACGAATGTGCGCTGATTATTTGCACAACGTTAATTGATTGATAAATTTTTAATCAATCGATTTGGTTTTTAATTGAATCTTAGCTCGCTGCATGAGCTTAGGCGCGTGTGTATGCGGTTTGCCTGAATGACACTCAAGAAGCCGCTAAGAGAAAGTCGCATTAACGTGAAACTTGCAATTCTGTTTAAACAAGAATATTCGTATATATGTACGTTTATATATGTATGCATGTACATACATATGTATGCATGTAGGTATGTATGTATATATGTAGTCAAGTGCGCGTGTGCCCACAATGAGACTAAAATGTGGCACGTCTACAGCTGATGCGCAATAAATCGTGCACCGCTGTTCGTGTTCTGTAAATCGCTTGCCACAAAAATCTGGGTGAAACAAAACCAAACCAAAAGAAGAAAAACAATTTTAAGACTGTTTCAGGCTTGAGCAAAGAAACAGCACACGAAAAAAAGAAGCATGTTTAACAATTCATTGGACTTGCTTAATAAATAATGAACATAATGAGCAGAGGCAATTAGTCAAAATACATACAAATGAAACCAGACGAGAAACGTGGAACGAGCTGCAGAATTGCGGCAACATGGCTGCACGGCATCACAGCAGCATGGCAGCATGGCAGCACGGTAGGCGTTTGCGTTGCCTTGTCGTTGCTGCGACGACCCACTGTCGAGCTGCCAACGCATAAGCAGCCATGGCTGGCAACTGTGTGCGCGCGTCAAGCAAGTGAGAGAGGGCGAGGTAGTGGGGGGAGCCGAGAGTTGGCGGACGAGCGAAAATAAATTAATGGCACGTTGAGTGGATTGCGGCAATTCGCACTCGTCAACCGCTTGGGTACCCTGCGACAACAGCAGCAGCAGCAGCAGCAGCAGCAGCAGCAACAGCAACAGCAACAACAGCAATGACGACACTAACAGACGACAACGGCAATGGCAACGAGGATGAGAACGACACAGAACACACAGCAGCGACATCGGCAACGACATCCGTGTCGCATACATCAAGTGACATTTGCGTGCGAACACTTGCCATTACCGCGCAGACAGGACCTGCCTAATCTGGGCACAGTTGCGCCACAATGGTTTGCCTTCGGGTCTCACGTGGTGACCTACACTAACAACTAAAACTGTTTCTTGTTTTTGCTATGCCAATTTCGCGTTTGTTGCCTCAAATTAAACAAAGATTTACGCAAAGGCACAAACTTGTAGGCGTGAAGAAAAATGACACCCGCTTTGCGTTTTAAGGAAGTGAGCTTAAGTAAAAATAACAAAGAAAAGAGGAAAAAAAGAGCAAAATGAAAAAAAAAACAGCAAAAGTGAAGAATTAAGTCCAGCAAAGTCGAAATGGAAATACATAACAATAATAATAATAATAAAAGAAAGGTAAAACGCAAAACGGAGCAAACAAAAAAAAAAAAAAAAAACAGAAGAAATAGAAAGCAAAAAAAAGAAAGAAAAAAAACAACACAAGCACAAAAAGTTATTAACACGATTTCCGACATTTTAACACGTTTCCTAGTTTGTCGCAGCCGCGCACGTAGCCGACACTAAGCAATGAATGGCAACACCCGGCACATGGCACTCGTGCAAACCAAGTGGCAACTGCCAACGCGCCATCGCCATCGCCATTGCCATTGCCGCCGCCGTCAAGTCAAGCCAGTGAGCTCTCTTTTGAGCTAATACGTATTAGTCACGCCATATTCGTATTCACACTCGTCTCCTAACTGACCCAGCAGCGACCGCAGCGGCATCGACTGCGGCTGCGGCCACAGCAACAACAATACGAATACGAAAAATAACAAAAATAGTCGAAAATGCGTTGCGACGCTCGCACATATATCTAAGCGAACGCGTGCTCGTGTCATAGACGGCGCCAAGCTAAACTCAATCAAGTCAAGTGAAGCCACGGCAGGATGCATCGCACCGCACCGCACCGCACCGCTCCTTGGCGCACCGTGCCAAAGCGAATGGCAAAGGCAAAGCCGAATCTAAGCTGTGCCGTGATATGCCTGGCCCGGCCATACCATGCCATGCCAATCTGAACTTTGTTGAACTGAAATGAAGCGAACACTTACCGCGCTTTTAGCGCTTTCGGGCTAATTATGGACTCCAACACGAACCGCCGTTGGCCCAGTCAAAAGTTACATTCCCATATTAATTTAATTGGTTTCACTAATTTGTTCGACAAAGCAATTTTCCGTCAGACGGACACTGGCCATGCGAGATTTTCATTTTCGTTTAGTACGTGTGTTTTATTTTATGCTAATGCGGCCAAACGACAGACAGACAGACGCATGCCGCATATTAGCATAAATTCATAACAACATAGTTTTTCACTTTTATTTTCTCATAATTCTTCCTTGCCAAATTAATGAAATTTAGTTTTAATTAAAATTAGCATATTCACATCAGTTCACCAGATAAGCTAAACAATACGCAGGCATTGACAACCTGAAGTCCTGAGAACTCTCTCGATTGCATAGCCATTGCATAAGCATTGAGTTCATTGAGCCCAAAACTATGCTATACAATTTTTATGCCCGATT
Organism: Stegana nigrithorax; assembly: GCA_037044495.1. Taxonomy (NCBI): domain Eukaryota; kingdom Metazoa; phylum Arthropoda; class Insecta; order Diptera; family Drosophilidae; genus Stegana; species Stegana nigrithorax. The sequence continues at coordinate 52,606 of JBAMBQ010005108.1, read as the reverse complement.
TACTTTACAAGATAAGAGAAAGGCATATATGCGCCACGGCACTTATGACGATTATCTTGTGTGCATGGGAGCTTAAGCTATCATTATTTGCATTATGCGACTATGCGCCTACTGCGTCTAAATGGCTGTAGAATAATACGATCGCTTTGCCGTCTATATAAACAGCAAGTGATATATAGTGATCCTTGAGAAAAGTGCAATAACTTAATTGCGTATAAGAGTGGATCCTAGGCATTGCCTTGCGACTCCTCTTTCGAAATGCGAGCTTACGCCAAAAACGTCTGTTGTCTAACAAAAAAGAACGGCCAAAATAATGTATGAAAACCGATCATAGTTTGTTAAACTTAAAGAGCAGCACTATATGACAAATACGTATGTCAACAAAGACCTCTTTAAAAAAATATTTAAAAGAAAACATAAAAATTAATATATAAACAAGAAAGAAAACCAGATGAGTCAACACTGAAAGCCTTTTGCCTTTCGCGTTAAACAAAAATAATTTCATACAATCCGGACACTTTGTGAGACGCAGCCTTTCGAAGTTCTTTGAGCGAAATGCAAACCAAAAGTTTAATTTGTTTTTGTAGCCTCTTAACCATGTCTTAATGGATTTATAAGAAAGTTTTGTTTTTTTTTCGCTGTTTGTTTAACAAAATAAATAAAATTTTGCTGCCAAGTTTTAGCAAATCAATAGCAAGCAGCAGCCGATAGGATTGCGGTAAGTGTGGACTAAGCAAAGTTAAATTAAAAAAAAAAAATAAATAAATAAATAAAAACAAACAGAAAAGAAAGGACAAAAACAAATGTTTGCCAAGTTTGTTTGAGATTTTCATAGCATTTTTTTTTTATATGTAGCGATTTAACTGGCGAATAAAGACAAACACTCAGCCAAAGTTGCTATTTATTTTTTAACTCTGCTTCCTTCCGTTAATGTTGTTGTTGTTATTGCTTCTGCTGCTGATGATGATACTGTAGCGTGTAGCGGCTGCTGCTGTTATGTTGCTAGTATTTCAGCCACTGATTGAATGATAAACTCGCTTGTCGCCTCAATTCAACTTCGCTTGCATTTTCAGTCTATGTGAGTGTGTATGTGTGTGTGTGTGTGTGTGTATTTGTGACTGTGGATGTGTTGTTTTAATAAACTTGTATTTATTTTTATTATCGCTTTGTTGACTTTTGAATTGCAAAAATTTAGCTTGGAGCACGTTTGCGGATACACGACAACGGCGATGACGGCAGCGTCGCTTTTTGATCTGAAAAAATATGCATGGCACAGCTGCGGCGGATTTTCACAGAATCGGCGCACAAAGGCATGTACAAGCATTTGGCTTTTAAGGTCATATACCCTACAGTGATGTCTTAATTTGCATGCCATAGTCAGTTGTTGCCCACACTCGCCAGCTACAGAGAACGTCAACTGCGAGCTGCGGCTGCGGCTTAGGCTTAGGCATCAGCATCGACATGAGCTTCAATGCGCAATGCGGCAAGACATCTGGCAATTACCTAACTTTAAAATTGCTAACAAATAGAAATAGTACAGTCGTACCTCGTTGACGCATATTAGCATTTGTCATAAATACAATTCAATCTACAAAGACATGGAAAATTCTATGGCAGCTAACGAAATAAGTAACAAAATCAATTCCATAACATATGTTACATATTCACATTTTCATTTTCTCCGAACCAAGAAACACACAAGAACACTTGTATATGTATGTATATATACATATGTAATAAATACCATTCAAATTTATTTTGTTTCTGCTTACAATTTTCTTTTATTTTTATCTTTTTTTTTTTGCTACGAGTATTTATTATTTTTAATTTCATTCAAATTTTTCAGACAAAATTGCAAGCGCCACTGAAATGTATGCCAAGCAGCAAATTCATAAACCTCAATGAAGCATTACATTGCAAATTGGAGCATCCCTTTGTTCTTCTTCTATACTAAATATCCTAAGTAGAATTTCTCAAAATGACAAAGCAAAATTGGGAAATTGAAGAAAATTAAGTTAAACATGAAATGAAATTTATGCAATCCATAAAAATGAATCATATGGAAAGTGTCAATTGTATTGTTCAAATTATGAAAAAATTCAAGTTACTATGAATTAATATTTGAAAACTCAACTGCAAAAGTATTTGCTGAACAACTTTGTTTGAGTGACACATAATTCGAGTTACATATATGAGTTTGAGTTGTCGATGTTCGACTGTGTACCTTTTATACGATAGTTAATATTTGTAAGCCTTGACAATGGGAAAATGCATTAACTTTGATCAATATGGTGTGTTGCTTGTTGTTAACAGACACACAGACACACACACACATACAAATAGAAAGTAAAGCGCACTTACGCTTCAAGTATCATCCCATCGACGGAAATCTGCGTAAGCGCTCTTTACACTTAATGCAGGAACTCGGCTAATAGCTGAAAATACTTTTAATTTAACACGCTTTTGCCCTTAAAAAACAAAAAACACAACAACAACAATAAGGAAAAAAAACAAAAACAAAAAAAGAAAGATGGAAGAACGTTGTTTGTATAAACGAGTTATTTCGCATTGTTCGCAGTATATGCATTGTGTAAACGTTACGAGAGCGTTTCAATGGAAACGGGCAGCCGAGCGCAGAAGCCAGGAAGCTTCAGGCAACTCAGCGCTCGTATAAATCTCCTTGCGCCACCTTCACGTAATGCCATTTACGTATTTCACATTGTATAAGCAGTTGGCTAAGCTATTTCTATTTTATTGTTTTGTGCAGCAGTTCAACAATGAAGAACTGCCAGCGGCAGAATGGAAATTAATTCGACTAGACTTGAACTGCTCAAGTGTGTGAATTCTAAATGGAATACGCCTTAGTGCAAATATATATACTGCTTATACACGTATGTATGTATATGTGCACACATAAATACTCGCACATATATGTTAATACTTAAACCGGCTTGTGCGTGTGCTTACATCTACGCATGTATGCATGTACACATATACGTATGTATGTGTGTATGTACATGCTTAAAAACGGTAACGAGTGTGGGCTGGCACATCGCCTGCTCGGGGCTACTTTGCTGCCATGTGTGATTCCCACACCAGTTCGCATTAATTATTTACAAAGCGCCAGGCAGCAAGCGGCAAGCGGCTTAAATCGGAAGAAGATACAAATGCTACGAGATGGCAATAGAGTAAAGGATCAAATCAAAGCAATCAAGACATCATAAAGCATACAGAGGTATTGAGCACAACTGCGAGAGCTCAAATGCATCAGCTCAAGAAACTCATGCCGTTCTGTGCAACTGCTGAGCGGCTAAAGTGACAAACACAGAATTCCACCACAGATCGAAGCGGAAATTGAACTGAGCATCTAGAAGACAATCAAAGAGTTTAGCAATCGAACAGTATATGACGAAGTGTAACAGAGACAAGAATATAATATAAATAATAAGCAGACGAACTGATTGAACGCAACCAAGGATTGTTTTTAGAGTAGTCTGACTGTATATAAATAAATTATGATTAACAAATGTAACAAGGCATGCCCCTATGCCAAGTGAGATAGTGACTTGCGTTGACGACAGGAAACAGACGCTGGCATGCTTAGGGCAGAAACACATGGAAACTTTGCTAAAGTTTAGTTGAAGCCGAAATGTCACTCAATCGTCAGTCGTTGCTGGTCGTTAGTTGCCGCAGATTCGCTTAGCACTTCTGCCACTTCTGCCACTTCTGGCAATTCTGGCATGTCTGGCATTGTTTTAGCACGGAAGTAGCCACTCACTCCTCGTGTTGTTTGCGAATTAATCTACATTATTTTCAACATGTATGCAATGCCATTAGTGCAACGAGTCGCTGCCATTACCGCAGCCGGCTTCCTTCCTTTCTTTCTAGCTTCCTTTTTTTTATTTTTTATTTTTTTTTTTCTTGTTTTGCTTTATAATACGACAAGTATTGTGCATTTTATTTCTTTTTCTCGGAATTTCTGCATTTTCTTTTTTTATTTATGTTTTATCTTTTCCTTTTCGCTTTCATTTTGTGCCATTGTATGTCTGTTTGCAAAGTGCTGCCGCTGCTGCTGTTGCCTGTGTTGCTGCTGTGGCTGCTGCTGCTGCTGCTGCTGCTGAGGCAGCTGAAATGTGCCCGTTGTGGCACAACGTTTGTGCAATCAGGAAAATGCACTTCATGCAACTCGATAAGTGTTACATATGTTTTTTATAGCACACTTCCCCCGATCGCTCTTGTGCACTTCCTCACTTTAGTGGTTGGCTTCAGCTGCCTGCCTGCCTCTCAGCCAGCCTGTCTGCCTGACGGCCTGACGGCCTGACTGCCTGCCGTTTTGTCTGTCTGCGTGTCTTTGCTATGCGCTGCAATGTCATCAACTTTTTCGCTATTCTTTCTCTTTTTTTTTTTTTTTTTTGTGATTCTCTTTTTGTCGTGCGCAGCATCAATCATCGTCGTACTAACCATCGTCGTCATTGTAATCATCGTCAGCGTCAGCGTCATCATAGCTGACATCGAAAGCATCCGCGCATGCATTGCGTTCTACATGGAACAACTTCCTATATGCTATGATGCTATGAGTATCCTGTACCCAAGGTGTTAAGCAATTGTGACAGCGCTTTGTTTTTTTACCCTATTTTATTTTTTTTTCGGTTTTTTTTTTATTGTTTTCTTATGTTTTGTTATTGAAAAGAAAATTTTCGTGTTGTGATACAAAATTGTTGTTATTGTTTCTGCTCACAGTTGCTATTTTTGGGAAAAGAAAAACGAAATACAATTTTTGTTTTTTCCTTGCTATTGTTTTTCCGCTGTTGTTGATTAATTTGTACTTTATTTACTAAATTATTTCTGCATAAGAACTAAACAATTGAACAAATGCTTTTACTAGATTTTAATGTTGAAAATCATTTTCCAGTGTTCTGAGCCTCATGTAGGATTTCTGTGCACAATCGTTTATGTGCTTTATTAGTTATTTAGTCAAGGTCAAAGAACGGAGTGCTACGATGCGTGACTCAGTTGAGTAAATGAAGTTGATATAAAATGACTAACAATTCCACAACTTTCACAAATAGCAATAAAGACGAACCATCCACACATAGCGAGAAGTCATACAAAGCTGCGATGCATCCACGCAAGAGCGGCTGGATCTGCACATATGCATAACATACTTGTCCTACGTTACTCGCCCACTTACCAGTCGAGTCATGCTCATGCATCAGCAAGATGCTACAGCGAAGCGCAGCTGTTGCCTTTTTAAACTTCATATACAAATTTAATTATAATAATTATTTTTGCTGCCGTTTTGAAAGAACGCTTTCGTTTTGCATTTTCTGTTTTTTGTATTCTTTTTTGTTTTTTTTTTTTTTTTTAAATGCAACATATGTAAGTCACCGCAAAATGCATGCGTTGAAAAAGCTTTCACAGAAAGAGAAAAGATGGCAGGTGAGGTGTGCCATGCAACGGCTTCACACAGCAGCATGCCAAGCAACGGTGCTCGCTGCTGTTCGACTGCATGCCTATGGCCTCCGGGGCATGCTGCTCACCGCTTGGCTGCCTGCGTCAAGCACTTAGTGGACATGAGCAGCATTAGAACTTTAATGCGTGCACAAAATAAAATCAACTGCTCCGGCACACAACGCAGATGCAGTGCGAGTATTTATTTATTTATTTATATATGTACATATATACGAATACGTCTGCATATGCATATGCATATGTACGCGCAATTACACGTGGCTTTAGGCATTCTGTGAGGTTACACAAAAAAGAATGAAAAAACGAAAATAAATGCATGAAAAACAGCAAAACAGAAAAACAATAAACCAGAAAAAAAAAAAAACTTATGAAATACAACAAAGCACGTAAAGTACAAAGACGGAATTGCGAAACGTTAAAAAGGCGTAATGCATAATTCGACCTTTCAAGCCGCTTTAATTGCAATTTCCCCAAGTACTTTTCACACGCATCCATTCAGCCAGCCACGTAGTGGCCCAGCGCCAGCCACATGCGGCCAAGCAGAAATTCACGCGACAAACTTACGGCATTACGGCATTACAGCATTACGGCATTACCGCATCACGGCAGTTGAATCGAGTTGTGTGAGTTCGGCGAACTCGCAGCCGGCAAAACTCGAAATTATTTTCACTTGTTTTCAAATGCTTTGCACAAAATTGAAATGCGTCCCGAAGACTTCTAAGATACTCTGCTGAGCCAAAAAGTTGACACTTCATGTTCGCCACCTTTTGTCCCGCTCTACCGTTGTCCGCTGCTTTGTTTCGTTAATTATTTCCCCTGCATACCGCAACAAGGTATGAAAAAAGATGGCCCATGGCAAACGGCGAACGGTGAATGGCAAATGGCGAATGGCAACGTCAAGTGCAAGTAAATTTTCTTACCGATTATCTTTTGCCGGCATAAAGTTTCCGGCATACGCCGTGAGAGTCCGCCAAAGCAAAAGCGAAGGCGAACGCGAACAGGAAAGTATCTTTCGTTTTTATTCATTTTGTGTTTTTCGTTTTCTTTTTTTTTTTTTTGCTTGTATTGTTTTTGAACATTGCGAATGTTGACTATTGCGGCTTGTACCTTTGCATTTGCATAAGTTGCTTGTTTTTCTTTTGATTTCATTTCTGCCAGTTGAAATATGCAAATGCTATTTGTGTGGAAGTCTGCTCAGTTTATAGGTTAAACACGTTGCGAAATCATAAAAAGAAAAAAAGAAAAAAAAAAAAAACAGAAAACAGAAAAAAAGCAAAACAACAATGACGCAAACTAATTACGCCAGCCAGGCCGCGACAATTTAGCAGGAGCAGCGCGCCAGAGCGTGCCTGGCCAGGGCTATCAAACTGAACTTGGGTAAGGGGCGGGGAGTGCTTTGTTTGTTTGCTTCTGCACTTCTTCACTTGTTCGTTTATTTGTTTGCTTGTTATTTAGTTTTTGCTTTCTTATTAACGGCGCCCTAAAAATATGCTATAAAATTTTATTACAATTGCTGCCAGCAACTTGAGTCCGCGCATATGGCGTGGCGCATTAATTATGTGGCATAATTTTCGGCGAAAACGCTTACTACACAAATATTGGCACACAAATTCGCGAACTTTTCATTCAGCGACTGACCAAAATTTAAGTGGAAAGTTACAAAGAATTTATGCCGAAACACACGCATAGAAACACACACACACACACACACACATACACATAAAGAAGTTAATTTGATTTCATAACTTTAGCCTCATCTAAATATTTGTTCCCTTTTGATTATGTTTATGCAGCCTTCATTAGGCCAGTCCTGTCCAGTCCAGTCCATTAGTCAGTAAATGCAACATGCATATGAAATGAATTCATGCAAATCTGGCACAAATTTGGCAGCCAGTTTTCGTTTAGGCAGCACTTCATATACATTCCTAGCACAATAGCATACGTTTAGCATATATATACATACATATATGCAATTTGCCACATTCTTGTACTTTAGCTTTTATTTTATTTTTTTTTTTTCTAACAGAGAGCAATACAAGCAATTTCCTTCATCCATATTGTGTACTCATTCACTGAGGCAGCCTATCGCGACCATAAATCTTTTGCGGCCGTCTTGTATACGTACAGAATAAAATTTGTTTACCTTTACGTTATTCGAGTTTTCATTTACATTTTCTTTCTTGCTTTCTTCTTTTCTGTTCGGCTTTATCCCTCACCGCTCATGGGCTTTTTTGTTTTGTTATTTTTTTTTATTATTTTCCTATGAAAATACTTAAACTGTTTTGATTGAAAAGCGGCCGCAGAATTAATATGGCAACATTTTTTCCTATAATGCCTTTTGAAATGGCTGCATGCGCAATTTGCGGCCAACTGCCAAACGTCCGCAAAATGACAACAACTACAACTACAACAACACCGCACAACAAAATACCAAAGAAAAAATGAACGAAATTTCGAAACTTTTTTCTATGTTCCTTGCTGGGTTTTTCTTTTTTTGTTTTTTTATTTCGTGTTTAGTGCACAAAAGGCGGAAAAGGGTTAAATTCGATTTCATGTTTAAAACATTTTTAATAATGCGCATACATGAATAAATTAGTGATTTCTTTTTCAAGTTTTTTTTTTTTTTTTTTTTTTGTTTTTTATTTATTTATGTTGCTGTTATGTATGCACAATCAAGCGAACCTGGTGGGCATGGTCAACTATTGCTGGCATGAAAAAAAGAATATAACTTTTCACAGTTTGAAGTATTCGAATAGAGAACTGATATGCCAAGAAAGGAGTATGCAGCCAATCATTGTTCCTAAAGAAAACAAAGTCAAAGAAAAACGAACAAATGTAAAGAAAAAACAAAAACCAAAGAAAAAAAAGTAAGAAAAAAAAAAAGAAAAACGCAAAGCATCTTCTATAAATAACGCATATCTACACAGGAACCGGCAGGGCATACATTATTTTTAGCCGCAGGCATATGAGCCAGCCAAAATGTGTTTGTCTGCATGCTGTTTGCTTTTGTTCTTGTTCTTGTTCTGGTTTTTGTTGTTATTGTTGTTGCTGTTTATTGTTTGGCTTGTGCTGAGGCAACTTGTTGCGCCAGTTACAGCAAATAAAGCTATTTGTCTAGCCATCTATCTAGCTGAAGCTGCATATGTATCTATGCTACGTATGTATGTATGCATGTATGTGTGTATGTAAATGCAATACAGCGGAGCTGCAGAACTGACTGTGCACGTCACTCAAAGACCAGCGCGCAGACATTTCATCTCAGCATGGCCAATCCATTGCTGACTCGCACTAATGCGGCATCAAGTGTTCATTTTATTCTCGTGGTCCGGGAATTGTTTGTAGAGAGCACAGTAAATACATAGGCTGCCACTCAGCTGCACGTTGCAGTTCCCCTCGACGAAAAAGCGACTAATTCTTGCACTGCTTGACAGCCAACTATCGCAGACAGTGATTCTATGCGGCATGTGTCTACACTGCGCTCTATTTTCACATAATGTTTGTGTATCTTAGCCAAACGCCATGTTCCGACCAAAAACATGAGCACTTATCGGGAGCCCATATTGCGGCCATCCCACTGCCAACAGGGCGCACAAATGTGCACCTTTATTGCATATTTTACCACACACAGCGATTAAACATTTCAACAAGTAGAATCTCCCAAAGTCTATTGTTGGCCAATTCTGTAAGTTAAATATTGAATGTCCCAAGCATCTACAATATTTTGTATTTAATTGTTCATTAATTGATCACTGAACTCTTGTCTAGATGGGTTCACATTTGGACTATCAGTAAAATTAATCCCTCTTACTGGGTAAAAAAAAACATAAAATAGTGTGAAGTCATTTTGAGTTCTTGATTTCAGTGGCTTTTGCATTAGACTCAGTAAATTTAAGCAGTTAAATTCAAGTCATGCATTTATGCGTAATTTAGTCATTTGTTTTAATCAATAGCTGTGAGATAAGATAATTCATCAAGAGGAAAAAGAAAAAGTAAGGCAAAAATCGAAGGAATTTTATTGACGCGACAGCATTGATGAATGTCGTTTGTGGGCGCAGAAAATTTCCGCCATGCGGCGCCTGCTGAATCCCAAATGACGGCGGTTGTGGCCAGGCGGATGGGGCCTAATGCGGTACAGCACGGCACGTCAAGGCACGTCTGGGCACGATACGGTGTAGCACGGTGCGACACGGCACGATAGGGTACGATAAGGTACGAGTTGCTTTATGCGTTTAAATATGCGTGAAATTGTCCCGTAAATGTAATTAATAAAACTAAGCTTTTTCCCTCATTTCGCTTGGCTCTTGCGTTATCTTCAGATTTCTTTGTTGTTGGCATAATTAATTCCTAATCGATCGAAGAAAAATGAGCCAACGAACACAAATTGTTATTGCAAATTAATTAAAACTCTTTTATGCTAAGCATACAACAACAGCAACAACAACAACAACAAGCGAAAACCCTGACAACGACAACGACAACGTTGTCGATGACGATGACGACAGATGGCGACCACAGAAACCAATCGAGACATAATGTAGAGCGTAGCGCAGCTGGCACGAAAAACGCAATCAAGAGCAAAGTGAAAAAAAAAAAAAAAACACAAAAATAAAAGGGGGAAATAAATAAAAAACAAATCAACCACAAACAAAGTTAACGCAAAAGGCACAAATCTTCTTTCTGCGTTCAGGTGCAGACATTTTCACCGTGGCCAAGGCTGACATTATTGGCTGCGATTGGGTTGAATTGACTGATGGCTGATTTCATTTTGCTTCATTTCGTTTCGTTTTGTTTGGTTTCGCTTGGTTTGATTTGGTTTTGGTTTTGGTTTAATTTAGTTTCGGTATGCTTCGATTTGGTGACTGCTCAAGATGCACAATTATGTGTTTATGTCTTTATTGTTGCTTCCTCGGCTTGTTCTTGTTGTTACTTATCTTCTTCTTCATCTTCTTGTTCTGTTTTTTTTTTCTTTTTTATTATTTATTTACATTTGCATTTGAGTTGTTTTGTCTTCTTCCCTGCTCTTTTTTTTTTTTGGCAGCTTGAATGTGTTTACAGACGATTGCCTCGTTTATTATTCGTATTGATAAAAGAAGCCATTCATATTATTAGCGCACGTGTCCTTGCTGTTGAGTACCCTGCTGTAAGCTACTTTAGCGCTTACTTCGTAGAAATTTATTCAGCAGAACTTTCATATATTTTCAGTTAATTCAGTCATGCATTAATCCCTGCCTTGCCTTGTCTTGCCTTATGTTGCTTTGCCTTTGCCAACACGGCGTATGCGCAACATTGTGTATATGCGACGTTACGCCGCTTTATGCACAGCATTTTAGTTACTAATAATAACATTTCTGTTTGCTTTGTACGTCATTTGTATTTATTTGCTTATGCACACATTCGCTGGCAAACAATAATAATTTAAATATTACGTATACGCACGGTTACAGCAAAAGCTCATGCGCACTGTCTAGCAAACACTTAAAACTAAGCACCCACACACGCTTATGCGTTAGAGATATGCTTCAAAATTCGTATTTCATAAAGGTTGAAAAGTCATATAAAAAGCAAATTCAGCAGGACTTACCTTTAACTAAAAAAGCAACTGTTTTTTGCGGAGTTTAAAACTCTATAAAATAATTTTGGTCTTCGGATATGCACGGATATGTAATCGACTCTTAAGTTGTAGTTGCTGTTGTTGTTATTATTGCTGATGTGGTTGTTGTAGTTGCCGGCACATTTAGCTGCATTGAATACGTATGCGAATACCGCGACGCACGCGCTAGCAACATTTTCCGCATTTCTTCATTAATACTTCATTGCAATTGAAATGTTCTGGAAACAGATGAAACCACAAAATTAAATTCTATTATTGCCAATTTAAAAATATATCAAAGAAAAGCCGCAACATCACAAAAAGAAACCAAAAAAAAAAAGAAGCCAAACGGAACAACTTAATTATGCATTTGTATAATTTGCAATAATTTTGTTCCGTAATAAGAACAGCAATATGCATTTATTGCCTGTTTTCAGCCATCAAAATTGACTCATATTTTTCGTTTTGTTTTTTTTTTGTATTTGCTATTCTATTTTTCAATAATCAGCAAATGCAGGCTCATCGCACAGTTTTGTCCATTATGCTCAATTATTGCAAATAAAATGCGCAACTTTCCGCTGCCCCTCAGAAGGCATTTCCTATAGTTTCTAGTTTTTTCAAATATGTTTCTCGAGCGTAGTGCGAATTGCTTAAGTGGCATTGCATACGTGTCTTATGTTGGCAAACTGCTTATTTAGTTTTAATTGTACAGACTGTAAGCGTATTACAACAAGGATAAATGCCCAAGCACAAGCTTGTCAGATTTGAACGCAATGCCAAAACGATTTAGGCAATAAAATGCATGTTGTCAATAATTTGACAACTTGAAGTAAAATGGAAAACATTTACTAATTGTACCTTATGCTTGCATAAATAAATATTAACTCGATAGGAAATAAAGTAGAATCCGATAAATGCCACTTTTTGTCTATTTGAACACTCCACAACAATAACAAAAACAACAAGCACACACGCACACGGAAACACAAACGATAGCAACTCATTCGCCATCATATACACGTATCTAAGATCATGCGAATGACTTTAATAGAGTTGCCAACACAATTGAGCCACACAAAGCGTGCGAGCGCAACTTATTTAGCTGAACTTGCTTTCCTGGCTTCATGTCAAACTTTCACAATACAGCCGAAAGCGAAAAGAAAGCAAATAAAGTGTTGGCCCAAATATCGTTATCTGGCGCGTCTGCTGCCGACGTCGCTTTCAGAAGGTGAGAACGGAAACGGTGGCAGCGATTGTAACAAAAGTGCTTCCTTCCATGCCGACTTCAATGCCTCGCCTCGCCATGCCAACTCTAGCCTCATGCTAGAGCTATGCCATGCCATTGCATGGCATACGAAAGGCAAACCTATGCTGCATAGAGCGGCAAACAAAGTAAAGCAAAGCGTAGCAAAACAGCCAGAAAGGCAAGAAGAAACACACAAAATGAGAAAAACCAATAAAACAAAACGGAGAAACGCATAAAACACGTTATCAATAAAAATAAGTTCAATATTTGTCTTTGTCTGCCATTCGTACCTTGTTAGCTATTTGTATAGACATTCTTTGTTCTCTCTGTGCTTTTGTAACATTTTACTGGTCATTTTTTTTTGCTTCTGCTTCTTTTCCTTTCTGTTTGTTTTGAACTAAAATCATTGGCTTTGCCTCACCTCAGCGCTAGACTGGGCAGGGCTGGGCACACGCAGCCAATATTCGAGGTTCGGCAGATTGCGGCGGCATGTTACACTGATTCAACAAAATCAGCAATGGCTGCTGCTATGCTTCCGGTAAAAAAAATGTAGTGTTGTGTAGTCAACAACTTCGCAGCAGGTGTAGTGCCTACAAAAATCCTGTGAGTAAAGCCCAATACTGCGAGGGAAGCAGTCAACACACCTCACTTACATTATCAGCAATTTCGGCGCACATTGCGTATACGCACGATATACTTTTGCTCTATTAATGTAGGCATGTTCTTGCATAGCAAAGCCAAATATGACTAACCATTGTTACATTGTTTGGCTAACAACTGACACAAGTCTAGTCAGCGTTATGACTCTTGACGCATCAGCTTGAAGCGTTGAAGCGCAGCAATTTCAAATCTGGCAGAATCGTATAAAAAGTATATTGTATGTTAATAATCTCACTGCTGTGTAATCAATAAAAAGTAGCCCACTCGACTCACAGCGGAATCTTGATTTTGATGGTAAGCATTTCATGTTAAATCGCATCAAACGTTGCCAGGGACACAAGCAACTGTCTAACATTCACTCACACACACACACACACAGACACACACACAAAGGCACAGAGACAGGCACAGAGACCAGACGCAATTAAATCAGAGTAGACTATGTATTACACAATAAGAAGGCAATGCGCCTTGGGACACCGACGCTGGGACAGCTGCTGTTTTCTCGAAAGAAAAGGAACAGCCAAACAGCGTCAATTTAATTTTCTGTGAAAACCGAAAGGCTCGGAGCCCTGTTTCAACGTTGTTGCCTTGCCATTTTTGATGGCGTATTTCTTGGTGTCATGGTGTTGCTGTTATTATTGTAGCTATTATTATTGTTAGTGTTGTTGTTGCTGTTGTTTTGTATGTTCGCCCCACGTTAACTTAATTTCACTTGGTCTGTGTTGAGCTAAACACGCGTCGCATCGCCTCGTCTCGCCTCGCCTTGCCTTGCCTTGCCCTGCCTTGCCACGATACAGCTGCGATACGTTTTGACTTTGGTGCTGTGCAAAAATTTTATGATGACGTGTTTCCGACTTTTGCGGCGATATAATTACGAGAAACGATGACGTTTACACAATGGCCAAGTGGATAACTGAGAACTGTGCCAACGTTTTCATAATGACTATGCAACTTAAGCAGCAAGAGCAACAAACAATAAAAAAAAAAAAAAAAAAAATAAATGTCCCCAAAAATAGCAACAAAATGACACAAAAGATGCAAAGCAAGTTACAAACAGAAGAGAGATTCGTTGTATATGCACCGAGTATTTTATGGTATGGCAGCAATGGTGCTGCTGTATTGTGGTGTGGCGCATGCCCTGGGTATGCCAGGGCTGGCTTGATGCGTATCTGGTATCTTGGGCATAAGCGTCAAAGAAGGCATCTTCTATGCAAGCATTAACGCATTTCATCCGCATGATTTCCTAGTTGGTCATGAACTTTTAAACTTTGCATTGCACTTGGCACTTGCCGCTGGTGGGTCGCACTGGATGGCACTGGGTTGGCCGGCTTACTGCCGTGTGCATTAGCATACTGTATACTGCATATACATACACACATACATATATATAGGTATATGTATATGTATGTGCATAGACGTTGCTAGATTAAAAGCTTAACATGCATAATTGAGCTACTTGCGTTAATTAAGCCACTTTGAGTGGCTCAAGTGCCAGCGACAGATGGACTGGTAAATAGCAAGATAAACAGCCCCCACCCCCGCACCGCACACAGAAGAAGGTGCAGCTCCCTCCGCACCGCACTGCACTGTACACAAACACGGTTGGTTAGCAGTTTCAATGATCGCCTGTTCGCGCTGTTCACTTGACTTGGTTAGCCTAGCTCAACTTGACACTTGCCCGGCGACCCCATACGACTGGGCAAAGGTCAGGCGCAGTGTGCCTGGCTGACGCCATTGATGCAACAACTTAAATATTTATGGCATTCATTGACGCTGCCGTTGCTGTAACCGTTACCTTTGACGTTGGCCGCTGACGTTGACGTTGACGTTTCCATGGCTGTAACTGCTGCAGTTTGCACAAATAATAACCCACTTTCTACAATTATATTTTACCATTCAGCAAACTGCTAACAAAATGGCGGACATGTTTTTCATTCATTTTATTTACAATAATTAATGAACGTGTTGGCATTCCGCCTTCCGCACTCCGCACTCTCGCACCCATGGCCCACACTATAATCAAGCGCTATAATTTTTCCCTCGACACTCACTGTGAGTGGGTCACGACTAAGTACACCACACACACACACACACACACACACACAAACACACACTGACACAGTCTCACACACGCAAATCAGCTAAGCAACGGCAAAGCAAGTGAATAAATTACTAAATGCCATTAAACGAAGTGAGTTTTATTTTCATTTAAGTTTAATTTTTTCTTTTTTTTTTACGTTTTTGTTAATTCCAGCTTTGTTTATATATATTATTAAACATATATGTAATGGTTTTTTTTTCTGCTGTTGTCCTGCTTTAGGAATATTTACACATATTTTACTGCATTTCCGTAAGCCATAAATCAAATATTACCAGTGTGGCAACTCTGTCAGACACTGTGTGCATTGCATGCCAGAACATGAATTAATTACAAAAATTGCACATGCACCAGAATTTTTGAGTTATCACTCGTACGAGTGCCAAAGTTACCGACCTATTATAGCTCAGTTATTTCGTTATTACTTTTCAATTCTTTTTTTTCGAGTGTGAGCCATTAGTGTTGAGCATCAGCCAACAAAACTGCTGAGGCATGATATTTTTTCTGTTTTTCTTTTAGTTTCTCAAATTAATCCATGTGCATTCAAGCGCAGGTTCGTGGCACTTTTTATCTAACATTGAGCAGCTGTGGCATATAAAAGTTTGTTCATTCAAAGTTCTGTTTGCATTCAAGTCTTAATGAATCGGGACAAAGTTGCGAACTAATAAAAACACCGGTGTTTTCTTTCTTTTTTCCTTATTCTCTTTTTTTTTTATTTTAAAGCCTATTTTTGTTGAAAAATTTGCGCAGCTGTCTGCCGAAAAAAAAAATGCACTTGACAGCAAAAAAAAAAAAAAACAAACAAACAAACAAAAAGCCGAGAAAACGAATGGCAGCACAAAAATAAATAGTAATAGAAAAGGAAGCCAGCGATTAGCAAAGTTTCCAACTCAATTTAACTCATAATCCAGTGAGCAAATCTTAACAGGAAAAAAAAAGCGAAGAAAAACTCATTTTCAATACATGTGTAAAACTGACAAAAAGAATACGGAAAAAAACGACCGCAATAACAAGAACAACAACAACAAATACTGCAAAAACTTCAAGGCAGTCGTCAGCAGTCAGTCTTATGGTGAAAAGAAATCGTGTTACAACTCCTGAGGTGACCCAGATGTCATACAAAGAATAACGACAATTCCAGCAACGTAAAAAATCACAAAAAAAAGAAAAAAAAAAAAAAAAAATAAGAGTAAGAGTAAAATCGAAAAAAAAGAACACAAAAGATACATTATGCAAGTATAAGGAAAAACAATAGCAACAATAACAAACAGCAGTAGAATATTGTAAGCAAGTCTTTGGCTTTGTTGGGCTTAAACTGGTCTGCAAAGCAAGTGAAATTTATTGCGTTGGAAAATAATGTTCGACGTCGGCAATGCAGCACTTCCGTTCCGTTCTGATCCGTTTCAGGCCGTTCCAGCTCATGTGTGTCTTGGCCTCGTCCCATATATACGCTTAGTACGTAGCACAGTGAGGCAAATGTCGATGCTTGGATTACTTATGTACATGTATGCCTGTCGTCGTCTTCGTCGCCCGCGTCGTCCTCGTTGGCGTCGTCATTGTCACATTGCCTGTCTTAGTAGAGCACATAAGTACATATGCGTGTGTGTGTGTGTGTGTGTGTGTGTGTGGACATAAATCTATGTATATACACATATACATATATATGGTATGCATGCATGCACATATGTATATGTATGATATGCTATATAGACAGTTGTATGTGTATGTGATGTGGCAGCGCCTAATACATAAAAATGGCTTACGCAGTGCCAAATTACGAGCAGACACTAGACGCTCGTTGCGCCGCGCGTTGAGCTCAACGTTTATTTATTAAGTTGCGCGTTGACTGCACGACTTTGGGTTAACGCACAGCCACCCACACCCCCAACGGCAACGGCAACGGCAACGGCATCGGCATCGGCAATGCCAACGACAGCAACTTGCTACTTGCTTCGCGTGTATGCATCTTTATGTTTGTGTGTGTGTGTGTGTGTGTGTGAATATGTGCTAAGCAACGCAGGCTGCCCTTTAATTATGTGATTGAAAGAAAACCAAGCAAACCTCAGCACTCAGCTCTTAGCTCTCAGCTCTCAGCTCAGTTGCCACTTGCCATTCGCCTATGCGTAGAGTTGTCAAGTGTGCCAACGCTCGTTAACGTAATGTATGCGTATTGCCCATTATGTACTTAGTACAGCTCGGCGCTCCAAGCTTACGCAGCCACGTCTATGCTAATGAAACTTATCGCTGATGAATGCGCTTAAGTAGCGTCAGCAGCACGCGCCAATGTGACTATGTCCGTGTCAATGTGACTATGTGACCAAAACAGGCGCCACTAACAGCGTCGAAGTCATATTTTAAAAGTGTCACCTCTTAGCAAGGAAACAAACTGAATAGTTCAAGTCATAGCTACACACACATACACACACCAATGCGCACATACACAGGTACACACATAAAGTAATGTCAAGCGATCGCTTGTCAGCTTAACTACTGCCTATGCTGTGCTGTGCTGTGCTGTGCTTTGCTGTGCAGTGTCGCTCTGTGTGTATGTGTGTGTGTGTGTGAGTGTGTGTGTGTATGCGTGGGTATAGAAAGAAGGATACGCGCATATGCGTTGTGTGCTTGGCAGCTGTGCAGGATTGTAACAAAGTTAACTTTTGTAAACAATTCAGGACAATTAACTGTTTTTCATGCTTCTCGCGTGTTGCCAAGCACACACACACACCCATACACACACACCCAAACACATATAATAGCTTCATACGAGTATACATCCTCCTGCGTGTGTGCTACGAAGTTTACAGGCAACACTTGGCAACAAACTTGATTCCTTTTTACCTCCTTTGCTTTATTTTTGCTTTTTTTTTTCTCGGTGCTTTTGTTTAACGCTTATGTAGGTTACTTCAAAAGCGTACCTCAGCCATGTCATGATGAGTTGGTTTTTTTTGTTGTATTTGATTTCTTTTCTTTCCTTTTTTTGTCTTTTTTTTTTGTTTTTTTTTTTTTTTTGTTTTTGCATTGACTTTGGTTTACTTTTTTGTTGCGCTCCGCCTCGTGCATATTCAAAATTAATAAAGACCAAAGCTTTGTTAAATATGCATATACTCGCTTGTGCAATGTTTATGCGCCCATGCTGTTATGTTTTTTAACGTATACAATCTGCATTTTTTATATGTTACCTTGTTTAATTTTAATTTTGATATGCTCGCGTAAGAGTTTCCATCTTTTTTTTTTACTTTTTTTTCTTTTTTTTTGCTTTTTACGCATGTTACACGAGTTTCTTCTTCTTGTTTTACTCTTTTATTACATTTTTTAATGTTTTCTTTTTTTTGCGTTTTGTTTTTGTTTTATTTTTATTCATTTTATTTTTGTTGGTTTTGGTTTTTTATAAGTTTAGCCAGAATTTTTATTTATTTATGAGTTTTATTATTTATTCAAAGGATAGAGTTATCGTAAAAGCAAACATTTATGTTGAGACGTCCTCGCTTGCTGATTCGCCAGCAAAGCGTGGCAGGATATGCCAAGGATTTAGTTAATCCGTTACCATTAAAGCCATATGCGACCATGATTTCAGTCTTAAATTTATTATTTCGTTTGCAGGTTTTTTTGTTTTTGTTTCTGTTGTTGTCCTTTTGTTTTTCTTCTTCTTCTTTTTTTTTGTGTGTGTGTGCTAAAACACTCGCGCCTGTGATGTTTATTTGATGTGCTGCTTTTTAAATTAAACATTTTTGTGGCTTTAAAATTGTACCGAGCCACGTTATTATTATGATTATTGTTGTTGCTGCTGTTAGTATTATTTTTGTTGTCGTTTCCGCCATTTTTTTTTTACTGCCGCCAGGTTGTAACACCGTCTGCATTCACATTCGCGTGTCGCGGTTTTTATGTGTACATGTCTATATAAGTACAAGTGTAACTACATACATGCGCACATATGTATGTATGCCTGGACCACACAGTGGCATGCATATATGCATAGGTAAAAGTGTTATTGCATTTTCACCGGTGGCACGCAAACCAAATGAAATTTACCCATACACACTGTGGGCCGATTGGAATCATACTTTTATATATGTGCATACTCGGATGCATCAACCATTCAGTTTTTTCACTATGATCTTCATCATTTTATTTTCTTGGACAATAAAAAACCATAATCTTGGATGACGACCAGTCATCAAACATCTAGTTGAGAATTTTAAAACAAACGACAAACTCATGCTCTAACATTTCTAACCAAACCATAAATTTGTGTTTTAAACTCCAGCCATTCCCAAAAGCTCTATGCAACGCAGCATTCGACGTGTAAAGTCGAGGACTTGCACCACTGTGCCTGTGCATATTTCCGACATGCACGTGCTCGTGTACCTTCATCAATTTACCCAAGTGCCTGGCCTGCATTCAGCTGACAAATGCAATAAAGTTTTTGGTGCCACACTTTAAACGTGGCTTGTCACCCAAAAAAAAGTCTATATATATGTACATATATAAAAATAATGGTTTATTTGTTGGTGTGTGTGTGTTTTATATCATTCGTCCAATTGCGGTGAAACTTTGCTGAGTAGCTGTGCGCACGCTCGTGAAGGTTGCTAGGCTATGGCTATTGAAAAAACTGGGCGGAACAACGTCCACCATTTAACTTTATATTAACAAAATAATAAAATAAATAAAAACAAAAAAACTTCCAACAAAATGACCGCTTAGCGTATCAAATAAAATTGTTAGCCTAACAGTTTGCCGTGTAACGTGGTCAGTTTAGACCACAGCAGCTCCGGTGCAGTTGATTGCAACCTAAACTGCGTCTCATCTTGAGCGTTGCGTGTCAAATGAGAGCCACTGACTGATTGACTGACTGACTGGTTCCTGTTCTTGTGCTTAGCGTATCCCAAACGGTAACGCAGCGTGGCAGCTGCGGCTGCGGCTGCGGATGAAGCTATAGCTGTGCCAGTAGCTGTCTTCGAGTTTACCAACTGCATGCATCGCAATTTAACGAAATCCAGTTCCCCTGCCAATCTCACGGTGCTTGGCAGCATGGCGAGTGCAACGATTTCACTGTGCGTCGGTGCAAAGTGGGGGCGGCTGAGGTTGTGGCTATGGCAGTTGGGTTATGAAGCTTTAACTGATTTTTGTTGCTGCTATTGCTGTTGTTGTTGTTATTGTGCTTTCAACAGACGGTCAAGGGACCCATTTTGTACAGAGTTTTATAATTAATTCAAGTGTTTTGAATATGTGCGAGTGCGAGTGGAGCAGATTTCATGCTTGTGCTCACTTGCTTCAAAATAAGTTTCAAGCATATTTAATTATATCTTTTATGACTATCTGTGTGTGTGTGTGTGTGTGTGGGTGTGTATAAAGTGTTGAACAAAGTCGTCCACTGTTGAAATGTTTTTAGACCATGCGAGAATGCGAAGCACACTTGAAACCGTTCGAAAGTGAAATTAGTTTACATGTAATGGAATTGAATTTGAATGGGCTTTTGTTTAATTGCTGGCCAGTACGTTTCCTGCTTATGGCCCATAGGAAGCAAGCGACCAGTGTTGTAAAGTGTAACAGTCAACATTCAACTAGCAGACACAGATATTTTGTGAACTGCTGCAAATTTATTTAACTTTAATGCGAACAGCATAAAAAACTACACAAGGCGCACACAAATAGAAAAACCATAAATAAAATTCTGAAAACCCACTCAAAAATGCAGCAGCTAGGAGCCAAACTGTGCTGCCTCGTGTCGCAAGCGAACAAGCGAAAACCATCTAGAATATTCACTTTTCTACAGAAAACAGCAAACAGCCAACAGCGCAGAGCAACTGCGTTGCAGTAATAAGGAAGCTTTGAATGTGCTTGGTATGACATTTATTTAATTTGAAAAATGCTACCTCAGTTTGTCGCTAATTGTAATCTTTTTATGTTTATTTAAATTTGACTTTTCAGTTTGCCTAAGAACACAACTTACCATGCTGCGAGTCTCAAATTAAAGACAGCCGTGTGAGCTTATGCATCTGTGCTTACAATTTCATATACGAAAACGTCAATTTAAATGTCGTATTTGCTTTGCATCTATTAGCAGAAGACTTTGAAGATGAAAAAAAAAGCAGCTAAATGTTTTCCTTTATTTATTTGTATAAACTTGCAAATTTACCTAAATGTATATATTTTTATTTATTTTGTTTTTGTTTCTTTTTTTTTGAGAAAACGCATGACAGTTGCCAGACATTCAAGCGTGAAGGTTAGCATGGCTACAGAAATTTAAACGCAAGTACCTGTAAGCTTATTATAACAATAAAAATAAAAAACAAAAAAAAGCTGACATTGCCATACTCGGAGTAAACAGCCAGCCAGCCCCTACCTACATGGCGTTTCCAAAGGAGAGGAGGGCAGCCACGAAACTCTCGAACAATCTGACTTTCAGCTGACGCAGTTTATTTCTCTATTTATTTATATTTCTATTCATTTATTTAAAGTAGCAAAGGTACTCGGTGTTGCCCAGAGTAATTTTACTTAAGTAATACAAAAATTGTTAAGTCTGTTATTTGGAGTCGAGCCTTAATAGTTTGACTTTTGTATCATGTCAGAGCCGGTCATGTGCTTTCGAAATTTCATAAATTTACAAATGCAAAAAAGTAAATGAATACTTTGCTAATCAATAATAAATAACATTTACATGCATTGATAAATTAAAAAAAAATTTAATTTGCAACGAAAACATTACGTCTGTCAGCTTTTTGTGCACACGATCAAATTATTATATGCGTAATTAAATCAATTAAAATTGAATCAATTTGAATTATGTATACGAGAACGAAACATGTGCCAACTGTAATACCCTTTTCTCAATTAATTTCACAGACTTATGCCAAAACATTTGCGACAGGCTGAATACACAAATTGAATCATATTTGAAATGTCAGCATCCCAACAATTGCTTTTATCTTGACGATGAAATATGATGAATGTATTTATTTAAAAGACAAACAACAAACAATAAACAAAAAACAAAGAAAACA
Source organism: Stegana nigrithorax (assembly GCA_037044495.1). Classification (NCBI taxonomy): domain Eukaryota; kingdom Metazoa; phylum Arthropoda; class Insecta; order Diptera; family Drosophilidae; genus Stegana; species Stegana nigrithorax. The sequence continues at coordinate 30,536 of JBAMBQ010005108.1, read as the reverse complement.
GCGGCAAAGCAAAACAAAAACATAACAAAACCGAAAATAAGACGAAAAAAAAAAAAAAAAACAAGAAACGAGAAAGCAAATAAACCAACAAACAAACGAACAAAACAACAAACAAATAAAGAAACAAAGAAACAAAGGCATATGCATACTCATACAGGGTTTCACTTTCTCTGCGGCACATACTTGAATTTTTCCTTAGCGACTTTGTCATTTTATGCGTGCGGTAGGCAGCTTTTACGTTACTAAATTTTGACATTCAAATTTTAATGGACAGCATTGTCAAATGATAAGTAGACACTTTCAAAGCAGGCATCACTTAACAGACGACTCGGTTTGAATGCCGAGAGGCAAACGACCGACCGTGCCGCCAAAGGACTGAGAGACGAAGCGGCCCGAAGACCCAGCGACCGCACCATGCAATCTAAACAAGGCAGTTGCTTTATCATTGCGAATTGTTTCAAATTGTTGTTTGGCAGCACGGCCGCACTCACACCGCAGACATAGATATGTTTGTATATGTAGATACTTCCATACATATATACACAAACACACACACACACACACACACACACCCATGCAAGTGTATATCGTAAGTATATTTGTTTTTGTTTTTTTTTTATTTATTTTTTCTTTTTTTAACAAAAAGAAAGCAGCACACCCAGGAGAACACCAAAGTGCGGACAGTGGGACAAAATGGGATGCATGCGGCAGACCGGAAAACTGTTGGCGCAGAGAATAAAACAAAGAAATGAAAACGACGGAAACAAAAACAAAAAAACAAAAAAAAAAAGGAAACAAAAAAGAAGAAGTTAAACGAAAAAGAAATTTACTTCCCACAAAGTGACATGTGATGGAATGTGTCTCGGGACACACTTTTTGCGACGCACTCTGAAGAAGTTCGAGTTTGGCATATGCGACGCCTCCTAAAAGTAGACACCGTCAATTGAATAAAATTTCGTTTCTTTCTTTCTGTTTTGCGTTTGTCGTTGGGTCCTGGCTTTGCGGATCATGCGACCGCGTCATACACACACACATACGCATGTGAGCACCGCATCCTGGCATATGCTTAGGTGTGCGTTTGTGTGCTTAGCGTTTATGTATGATACATATACGTAGCCATTGCCTTTCTTTCATTTTTGCTCGCTTCCTTTCCTCTTTTTTTTGTTACTGTTTTGTATACACGTACATACATATGTATGTGTGTATGTATGTACAAGTATGTGCGGCAAATACACTTGTCTCTGGCATCGACAACATTTGACAGACTGTCACTCAGCCAGTCACTCGCTCACTCACCCACTCAGTCACTCATTCACTTGCTAGCTTATTCAGTAAGTCAGTCACACGGGACCAACTCTGCTAGCCAGATGGCAGTAAGCCATACATACATCCTGTCCATCAGTCAGCTCGTTCGTCCTTTCACCCATCTATTCAGAACACACACATATATATATATAAAAATATATATATCAACATCCAAGTAACAGAGCAGCGTGTGTGCCGTCGGTTGCATGCAATGTCAAAAATCAGAAACCATTGACACTGCCATGCATATGCCTAATTTATGACTTACATAGCTTAACAAGCATGGGTAACCTTTTTGTTTTTGCTGTTGTTGGCCCGTGCCCGCGCCGTTGGCACTCGCACTTCATGCAACGTTCATCGCGTAAAAATGACACTGTGCCCTACAGGCCGCGACCAAGGAGTCGGGCAATTCATTGTAAATTTTTATCAAGTTGTGACATTTGCGTGCGACTTCGATTCGCATATTTTTGTTTAAGCCATAAATAATTGTTGAGGCACACTGCCCCAAATGCTGCTTGACTTCACATTTCTTGTGAAATTTAGTTAAATACGATTTATAATGCATATTAAAGCGGCGCATATGTCACATAGCAGAACAAAAAAATTTTAAGGAGGTAGGCACTTTTTTGTCGCTACAAGTTGAAGTTTTTTTTTGGCTTTTAATAATTCACAAACCAATGAGCATTTGCCAACACTTAAAAGGCCATAAATATGCTTCGTTATGAATTTAAAACGCAAACGTTTGCCAAAATCAAAATTAAATTAAACCGAAACCTTTGCAAATTTATTGCCAATGACAAACCGTAACCGCAACCTTTATTTGATTCGCTGTCAGATACTGGCATTGTGCAACACTTGCCACAACACTTAACATAGTCGAACCACAATTAGCTCACGTTTCGTAGAATGGCCGCACGCTACCAAACTTCGGACATTTATTGCTATTCGATTGACTGTTGGCAACATTTTGAAAAGAGTGTTGGTAAACTTTTCACATATTTCAACGCTTAAGTTGACTATTTGCTAAACTTTCATAATAATTCGATAACACTCGCACACTCAGCTAACTTAGCTAACCTAAGCCAAGTCACGTATGTATGTGTGTGTGTGTGCATGTATGTACATATGTATGCATGTATGTGCATACGTAAACAATTTAGGAAAGGAAATGTTTTGTTCGCTTGAGGCCGTAACTTAATTGATTGATACAGTGCTGTCTAAGAGACAAATTTATGTGAAGAGTCGAAAACTAAGTTGTCAATAGGGCACAAGCCAACACAGAATGTTACAGAGGCGGACAACAACGTGCTTTGTCGCCTGTCCTGGCCAACAGCCTGCAGCTGGTCCTACACTTTTTTCTATTTGCCTGCCCTGCAGGGCTATTGGCCTATTGAAATAATGAACACATTAAGTGAAAGCTTATAGCCGCAACGTCTCTGGCCTTTGGCACTGGCCACATCTAAGCGTCGATCCATTAGTCGGTCCTTTTGGTAATTGTCTAACCGACACGCCGTTATACCGTTTTCAATTGAGACGCCACACAGAGTAGAAAGTGAAAGCAAAAAACAAGAAAAAAAACTCACTGAACTCACTCGTTGAAGTGGGCTTGAGTTGGCAGTTCATTTTAAAGTTCGTGTGTGTGAGCCAATCTGTCAGCAACTGTCAGTGAGACACTAGGCCAGACTGTCAAAAACATGCGTCGTTGGCCATTTCGGTCGCACACAATGCTCGTCCGTTCGGCCGTTCGACCCTACTCAATGTCTGACGTGTGCATTGCCACGACGGTGATGTATATATATAAATCAAAACATTTTCAAATATGCACACACACACACACAAGCACACACACGCTGCTACACTAACAAGTGCTCTCCTATGCTTGTCTATGCTAAATATTTATTTTATTTATTTATTTCTTTATTTTTTTTTTTCTTTTATTTTTTTTTTGTCATTTGTGTGTGTGTGTGTGTATGTTGAAGACTGCTACTTTTATGCCTCATTAGTTATGCACGTCTCTGTGCATTTGCTCGCCGTGTTTGGTCCGGCGCAGCGCATGGCAACGGCAAACAAAAGTTCACTTAAAGTAGGTCTGCATAATGACAAACAGATGGCAATTTTAAAAATCTTTTCGTAAACTTTTTCTTTATTGTTCTGAAAAGTTTAGCTTGAAAATATTTTTGTCCTTTGCTGTCTGCCATACAGATCAAATCTGGCCGGCCCAGGCCGGCCGATGCGAAACTTTAAGTTAAAGCACCGAAAAATTCACGAAGTTGCGCTGCTTCCTTTGTTTTCTGTTTGTGTTTGTATTTGTTTTTGTAATGATGTTTGTCTTTGGTGTCTCATAACGTGTAGCTACCCTATGCACGATTGGCTACAATACACTCGCACTTCTATGAAGTCACAGTTCACAGTTCAGCAATGAATTTACGCTTATTGATATATTTGATTACTGAAATTCTTCTCCTCTTTTCAACCGTAAAAAAGGATAATTAAAATAATCAATACGATAGCAAAAAAACCCATAAAAATTTAATGGAAATCCATTGATTAGCATACAATTGAAGAAAAATTTGTTTGATTTGGTAAATTAAAATTTAAAAAAAAAAAAAGAAAAAAAAAAAAAAACAAAAAAAACGAATAAAAATTTTTTTTTAATTGGAATTAATCTTAAGCGGCAAATTAGTAAAGTCAAGCTGACAGCTTTAATGACACTTGACTTCGCAAACGAAAAGCAGATTATCGAACGAATTTTTAAGTGAAATGGCATACGGCACAACGGCAAATATGGAGGCAGAACTGTCAGCAAACTTTTTATTTGCGGCATTGCCACTTAACTGGCACTGACTCGTGTTTAATGCCTATGCTAAAGTGGCCTGTAATCGGTAAATTATGTTTTTATCCTGTTTAATTATTATTTTGAGAGGTACTCTACATTTTTAAGCTTTTTGTGAAGTTCAGCACAAATTTGAGATTACTATGCCACGATCTAACTGGAGGCATTGCTATTCTAACAAAGTATGGCAGCCATTGACGTGTCTTTGCTGCATAAAAACCACAACACAAATTATTTTTATATATAATATTTAAATGCCCTAGGAACCGCCAGATGATCCGATATAATTTGAAAAATTTCCCCATTAGTCAATTTCCGTAATTGGTTGCAGTTTTCAGCTTATAAAGCTAAAGCAATTCAGTTTTGCTTCATTTGATTAGCGCCTTGAATATGTCTGCATTTTTCATATGTGCCTAGGGAAACTCGATCCGATGGCACAAGGCTTGAGCAAGTAATTTCGTTGTAAATTGACCAATCTGTTCATAAACCATGCAATCAATATTATATTTAAATTTGCCAATTATTTATAATTGAGTTATCAATTACTGTCATGCAAATCTCATCAGCAGAATGTCATACAAATCCATGAGAATAAGTTTAAAAAGCGCAGGCGTGTAATTTTTCCAATATGTACCTTAATTTGATCATTAGAAGCAAAATTCAACACGCGAATTTAATTAATAAGACGATAAACATTATAGACGACTAACAGCGAATCTCTCCACCATACAATGCACGTTGAATAATTCAGCAGTAATGCCTGCTGCTACATTCGGTTACATGGGGTCGAAATTTCATTTTGTAGTATTTTCCTTTTTTAAGAGTTTTTCACAACTGTTACACTCCAGCTGTGAGTAATTGTCGCATAAATAATGCACATAACATTATAAATTAAAAAAAAAAAAAAAAACAAAGAACGGGAAAGGAAAATATGACAAAAAATAAATAAAAGAAGAAGAAGAAATCACTACACGCAAACCAGCATAGCCAAAGTGTAGCTGAGGTTCATTTACCCAGCCACTAGATGAAAACTTTCCGACACGTACGCGTATGTCAGTAAGTAACTTAAGATGGCGCACACACACACATGCACACACACACATATACACACACTTCACGTTAAGTACACATGACAACCGCAGAGCTCACAAACACTTAAAATATCAAATGAACTAAAACAAAACCAGAGCCAAAACCAGAAGAACCATCGTCAACGCCAAAGCCAAAACCAATAGAAACAAGCATGAAAAACCGGAGAGGAATTCGTTAAAAAACAAAAAAAAAAACAAAAAAAAAAAATAAATGGAAAGAAAAGAAAACTGTCAAACTACATACTTGAAATCGTTGCGACATAATTCAATTTAAGTACTTCTTCGATTGTTTCACCAAGAAAATTCCATTTCATTTTCAGAATGTCAACTTATATTTATTTATTTGTATTAGCTGGCGGTAGTTCGGGTGGGTGTGTGTGTGTGTGTGTGTCAGTGTACCAATATGAGTAAGGTGTACGGGTGAAAGTTTTCAAGTTTTTCATATGTACACACCAAGGTACACAAAGAGACACCCACAAACTCACAGATACACGTACGCAGCAATATGTACATAGAGGAGACGCTTATAGACATTCCACGAACCGCAACATTCAAACTGATTAAATAAATGAATTCAATTATTATAATTAATGCCGTGATGAAAATGAAATGATTTCGTATGGAATGAGCTGCGAGTGCTAAAAATAAATACGAGCGCACAGTGAACTTAATTCTTCCTCGTTTTAATTAGCACCGCAACGAAAACAAAATCTTAAACAATTTTAATTATGCGGTTCCACTCACATGCACATACGTGTACATCAGTCAGTCACAGTCATGAGCAGTCGTACCAGCAAGATGCCGGAATGGAAACTTTTTAACAACATTTGACAGTGCTGCAGACGACATCCACCAGAACCTTAGATCCGTCTTGAGCCCGATTGCAGTAGAGAACACATTCCGAACGACAACAAAAGTGGCAGCGAGTGAGCGTATCAAGGACAGCGATACTCGAGATGCTTGCGAAAAACTCACAGGATCGATAAAACCAATCAAGCAGCGACAGATCAAAACGTAGACTGAGAGAGGACAACAGGATCATCGGACATGGCGGCCTGAAAGACCAATTAAATATAACGATTTGCACATATGAACTTTTCGTGCTCTCGATTCTGAATGATTCTCTAGGATACACAGCATATTTTCTGTTTGTCTGCCCGCACTGCTCAAACAGCAGAAGAGTGCTGACAAATTTCATGCTGCTTTCTGTCTACAGGGTTGGAATGCAAAGTCCCAGCGTATTATAGACTTAAGCCGAAACCCCTTCTTCATTTAAGCAAACTTATTGAAATCACAAATGAAGATTTGCTTTGTTGTACAAATATCCTGGCGAATTATCGGATGCGCTTAGCATTGTACGTTTACACATTTATTGTGGATATTATTTCAAATTAGCAATGATTGATGGCTAATTGAAAAGCGCGTGATTGATTAGGGCCTTGCTCTTCAAACTAATTAGAAGCCTTATGTCATCGGTACCAACGACAAGACAGCAGCAGCGGCAGTGGCAGGGGCAGTGGCGGCGACAGAGGCAGCGGCAAAAAACAGCAACTGATTGCCAATGAGGGCGTGCGACTTAATGACGCGTTTGTTGATAATGAGATGCTAACGGTAAACGGTAAGCGCTGCACAAGAGCCAACAAAAATCAAACCGAACTGAGCCAAATTGTTGCCGAGCCGAGTACCATTAATAATGCTGGGTGTTAATGGCTCAGTCAATGGGCGTGAAAAGCGGGGCGTCAAATAGTAAAGTGTGCAATTGAAATGTTTATAAGTAATTAACAAACAAGAAAAACACAAACAAAATCAAGCCAAAAAAACAAATATCGAAAAAGTTATGACCAAAAACAAATAAACATGAACACACTACGGCCAGCCGCTCTGGCAAATGTCAACGGCAAGACAAGGCAAGGCAAGGCGACTGAGTCAATGCGATGGCCAAGTCCAAGCCACGTTGAACACACACGATTCCCTTTAATGTCTATTCAAAAATAATTTAATAGGCACATCAAAAGCTATAGTGGCATATTTTATTGCCTGTCCACACATTGCCAAATGATTTCTGTGGCCACTTGTCACTGGCACGGCACACGTGATAAGCGTAGATGCTTAAGCATGCTGCAAATAATAAACGAAACTTAGTTGATTTAACCAAGTTATCTATATTATTATTATTAAATAGACGGGCACTTTAATTATAGAAATGTAGAAAAATGAAACACTTTGCATTGTACATATATGGTACAGCATGTGTATATCCAGAAATACTTGGGCATATCAGCACAATGAATTTTCACAATGGAAATCAGGGGTTGCTGCTGCAAGGAACAATTTTAAAGACACATAACCGCACACAAAATATTTCAACGTTAGTATCCTTGTGTGTGTGTGTGTGTATGTGTGTAGGTTTGTGATGAGGTTGGTGTGAAGCTTTAAAAGAACGGTAAAGCCGTGCGTATACTTGATTTTTTATTACGCATACGTTAGCGCATGTATCTATGTAAATTAGTAATTTTGTTAGCGTAACTGTCAGCCAAACCTCAAGGCAAACAGCTCCATATCAAAATCACAAACAGTGGCTGCCATCGAGCAGCATTGTCATCGTCATCGTCATCGCCATCGCTGCCGTCACCGTCACCATCACCGTCACCGTCACAGTTACAGTCGCCGTCAACGACACTGTCAGCCCGCGCTTCTGCACAGCCACTCATTTGACAATGCGCCGTTAAATTCGGATTTACGAAATCAAAGATAAATATTATTACGGTTATTTACGAAATCGTGGTAAAACGCACGCAATGAACGCGCGGCAGCTTGTCGCAAAGTGACAGACGCAACGATCGAACGCAAGTACTTTCGTATGTTTGTATGTCTGTATGTAGTATGTACGTTCCAGCGAGCGGCAGCAGGAAAGGAAGGAAGGAAGCAGGCAAGCTAACAAGGAGGAACGGGCGGTCGGACGTACGACTGTCAGACATTTAGATGGATAAGTTAGCACATACACACAGCCATCAGTGAACAGTTACAGAACTACCTAATGTATTGTTGTTAAAGCAACAGCAACAGCAACAGTAGCAATATCAACAACAACAACAGACAAACAGATGAAAATAAATGAAAAACACAAAAAAAAAAAACCAAAAAAAAAAAAAAACCAAAAAAAATAAAAGAAAAACAAAATAAACAATCCAACGTCAAAACGACATTTATTGAGTTCTCAAAGAAGGACGATAATCAGTATGACAGCTGCTCAAAGTGTGCCCCAACCAGTCGCCAGATCTGAGCCATCATGCTCAGCAGTCATATCATGCAAACAACTTAGCCCCCGTATATACACGCCACACACACAAACACACACACTTCAAAAATAACCGAAAAGCCAAAAGAAAAAAAAAAACAGCACACACAACACACAATCATTTGCTCATTTACAGACAATGACGGCGAGGACAACGGCAGCGACAGCGCATACGCGAACAGGCACCAAAATAGGGACGAGAGATGAGCATTGGGACGGGGGAAGAGGTCGGTAACGAGTAGAACACGGCAACGACGACGGCGTCCCAAAGATTGGCGTCGTACAGAAAACTTCACAAATGATTCAATTAATAATTCATTGAGTTAGTCAATAATTTTGTGTGTCATACAATAAGTGACAGGACCATGGTTCTATAGGCGGCACAGTGGTGTGCAGCAACACAATTAATGACAAAACAAAATCCTTAGGGTAAAGCTACACTCATCGACGGTATGAGTGTGTCTAAATGGCTTTCTGGCTTAGCCATCGCACATACATCGCGTAGATGTACATATATATGTATGTACATAAGTCTTGGCTGAGACTAAGACAACAAGAATATTTTGTCGCCGATGATTATGACGATGCTGGGTGTTTACTTTTGTGCTCAGCCCCAAGCTCACCGACATCGACATGTTATCTGATGCATCGATGACTTGATAAATCGACATACAATAGACATCGTCACAGGAATCAAATGGAAATATCACTCATTTGCCTTTTCTTAATTATATATACATAGAATGTAAGTACTTCCCTGCGATATGTTATGCGATTAACTATAATCGATAGTCAATTATTTTCTGAAGTTGCTTGTTTAAGTCGATGTGAGGCAACGCATTGTCAAGACAAGCGATTAAATCTTAAATCGACTGCAATCATCAATTGTAAATAATCTGACAGTACTTTGTCAGCAATGGTGTCATCTATTGATTAAATAATTATTATGGCACAAGTAAGCCGTGGGTTAAGCAGCCAACCATGACAAAGCTTTATGAGCATCGATTATTTTTTCTTCTTCATTTTTATATATGTATAAAAAGTTGTTTTTTTTTTTTTTTGTTATCTACGAGTTCGCGATTTGCGTGCACGTAAACCACTGTGCATAAAAAATGCGTAAATATTCAATTAGAATTGTTTGACGTTGTCAATGTACCGAGTTACAAAGTTTTGCTAACCAACTTTGGCAAAGGATAAACACAAAAGAATGATTTTGATGGCCATAATTGCATTATGCGAATAAGTGAATGTATGCGAGAATGTACAAGTGTGCGAATAAGGAAGTGAGTGGAAAGGTTGAATGCCTGCATGAAAGCACATCATTTCGTATCAATTTAACTCAATTAAAAAGGACACTCAATTGTCCATGTGCAAGACATTTAAATGAACTACTACAAAGTGCTCTGAACAATCAGTGGCAGCGGCCACGTCGTTTGATAAATTTTTAAATAACTTTGCACGTTGTCAACACCATCGGGCCCGTCCGACCAGTCATTGCCAGTAATTGATCAATTAGACTTTGATTATAGTACTCAGCAGGAACAACAAAGTGCCTCATCAGGGCAGGTGCGATATTAGTAAAGTATGTTGTGCACATATAACGATATGCAGAACATGCAGAATTTAAGAACGTCAGTTAATTACCTAGAGGAAAACGCCATCACAATTATCCTTCTAGCCTGCCAGCAGTATGGCAAAAGCTTTTTATATGCCAGTATATGCGAGTGTATGGCGTTTATTACCTCATCATCATACAAAAATTAATTGACAGAGGAAACGCTTAACTTGAGCATAAGTCGTTCCACAAAAGCACTTCAGTTTCAACGATTTATGAGCTGTGTGTTTTATTCGATGCCACGTTTAACGAACGTGCCCAGCTTATACGGTTCTTTCGCAGGTGCCACGTCGCCGACCTGGATGCCCCTGAAGCGGCGAATTTCACAACGCACAGATTTCGCAATATTGCCGAAGTCAGTTGACTGTGAATATGCTCAATAATGGTTAATTTGCTGTAATAAATTTCGTTAAACAAAAGTTTAAAGATAATGTTTTTTTCATATAAATTTGTGAGTTTCCCAATACAGCAAACAACCAAGCAAAAACTTATCATATGAAATGTATGCAAAAAAAAAAAAAACAAAAAACAAAAATAATAATTTAAATATTCATTTTATGATGATGGCATGGTTTGCATTTACAATTGGAATGCGAATTTTTAGAGAAGAAAAAAAAAAACACAAATATAATTAGTTTTTGAGCAAAGCCTTTGAGATCTGTCTGGTACACCACAAATATCTGCGTTGAGACAAGGCAGGGCAAAGCAAGTCAAGTCAAGTCAAGTTAATTTAAATTCGATTCTTTGCCTTACTTTTATGAGCATTGGCATAGCAGTCATTAATTTTGCATTTCATTAAATTTAATTGAAGGAAGAAGGCAAACGAGCGAATGACTGAAACAAGAAAAAGTGAGCAAAAAAATGCTAAGACCCAACTGAGTGCCCGGAGGAATGTCGGGGGCATTGCTTAAATAAAATCCGCGCGCACGGGATGAAGCGAATGCAACGGAGTCGCATGAATTGAGCAAAGTGGAAAGCATCACGCCGTGGCACGCGGCACATGGCGCACACCAAAGAAAATGTCACACTCGCATACTCGGGTTCTCGGGTACTGCACGGGACACTCGTACAACTCTATTTTTATGCACTTTCTGTCATTTATTTTCAACTCGTTTTTATTTATTTTCTCTTGTTTTATGTTTTTCTGCTGTTCCCTATTTTTTTTTTATTTTTATGTTTTGGTGTTTTTTTTTTTTTTTTTTTTTTAGTAATTTTTGTGTGTTTTCAGCATTTTCGCGTGCATGCAATTTTCTTTTGATATGCAATTTGTGTGCAGTAGACATGCAAGGATTGCTATTTCGTTTATTTTTTAATGCCTTCAGACTTTCAGCATTTCTGCACATTTTTTCTTTTTTTATTTTCGAATTCTTCGAAATGTTGTGCTCCAAACAAGTGTGTGTCTGAAATTATTTGCAATAAAAAATGTAAAACAGCAACTGAGCAGCGAAACTTTTGCTATTTTCATAAAAAATTTCAGCGTGTAATTCAGTGAAGACGAAAAACAAAAAATGTGTCGGCGAAAATGACCGAAATTGTTCTTTCTTCTTTCGCAGGCAATGGGAGAGTCAACCGAAAATGTTCACGAGCCGTATTCAAATGTGGCAAAAAAGACACGCAAACCTTTCAACTTAATGGCACATGTGTATTGAAATGGCAAAATGGGAAAAATATTGTCGTGTCATCATTTGATTTTATAAAACTTTTTTTAAGCAGTTTGACTTTTGCACTTTTAACGCACGGACTATTTGAGTAAAATGCTAGAAATTTCTTCAATTCAAATTTGGCTTATGCATGTTAACTGTAAAAGACACTAAACAAGCATCAAGAAACCCATTAAAGAAGCCAAAATGTCGCATATGCAGCTGATCAAGCTGCTTCTCAGAAAATAAATAAAAATGCATTTTTTGGAACTAGGCCAAGACTGAAATCATTTTTATACCCTGTAACAAAAAATCGTAAGGGGAATATTAAAGTTGTGCAAATATATGTAACAGGCAGAAGGAGGCGTGGCAGACCCCATAAAGTATATGTATTCTTGATCAGCATCGAAAGGCGAGTCGATCTAGCCATGTCCGTCTGTCTGCCTGTCTGTCCGCATGAACAAACGGATCTCGGAAATAGTTAGGCCTACAACCACCAAATTTGGCACGAAGACTCCCCTAATCCATAGGCATATAGCTGCTATAGGCACGATCGGCCGAAAAACATATAGCTGCCATAGGAAAAATCGGCCGAAAAATTACTTTTACAGAAAAAAAATGTTTTTCCTATCGACACCTTTACATAATTAGTAAAAAATAATTTATATAATATATACATATATTGAATTTTGGATTGTGTACAGGGTATTCTATATAGACTCTAGCCTCTGATTTTCTTATTTCGTTTACACACATGGCGTTTTGAAGTTCTAAAAATAAGTTCGAGTTATTAATCGCAAAATGCATGTACCTAACAAGATACTTTTGTTCAATCCAACCGATACCGATTTTCCGGATATGACTAACCAAAGTCTTAATAAGACCATCATCCTCGAGATTTGCTGACTTGATTTGTGTACAATGCATGCATAATTAATCAAGACTTAGGCAAATTTTCCAAGTTTGCCTAGCGAAAAGGGCATAGCAAAACATTCATTACATTCAAGTGTATACGTGCCACTTACACTAGCCTATGTAGGGTCTGTGCAAATGCTGCCTTGGCCTAATTATTCCTTGCATTTAACATAATTTGCCACAGACTTAACTTCGAGTAAACAAAAACTTGTACAAAAATACACATCAAACAATCAAACACAAAGCCTAAGAGCTGACAAATTGCTGCAAAAAGTTTAAGGTTTTACGACTGTAAGTCGCATAAAAAGGACAATTAGTTCTACAGGAAGAATGTAAGTACATAAATGCTAAATTCCATCAAATGCGTAGAAAATGCCTAAGCGAGCCTAAACTTTGCGAGGCATCAAATGTTGGCTAAAAGTTACTTTTGCTTTCTTTGCTATACAAATGTCAAATGCAACAACATAGCAACAACAGCAGCAACAACAACAACAAGAACAACAAGAACATAAAGTCAAATGTCTGTGGCACTTGTGGAAAATGAATTGTTGCCATGATTTTATTTTTTTCTTTGTTTCGTTTTTCTTTTTGTTTGGTTGTGTTTTGTTTTTTTCTGTTGTTTTTGTTATTTTGTTATTTTGATATTTTTTTCTGCGTTTATATACGGTTTTTTTTTGTTGTCGAGCATAAAATGCGGGGTACTGCGTGCTTTCACTTTTTAATTATCGTTGCGCGAACATAAGCCAAACGCCAAGCATCGCTGAAGTACACGTTGTAGTTGAAGATGAAGATGAAAATGGCGACGAAGATGGGCAAGTGGCCCAGCACGAAGACAAAGCAGAAGGCGAACACGCAGATGAAGAAGATGAATATGAATATGACAATGTTGCTCTGCAATACAAAGATGAACAGCCGGCGGACGGACGCGTCAGAGCGATTGCGGCCAGTTTGCCTTGGCATGGAGCACGGTGCTCGGTGCTCGGTGCTCTCTGTACCGTGCTGGCCGCGCACACACGCCCGGCGACTGTCAGACAGACAGACAGGCACTCCAACGCTTTGTTAGTTAGTCGTTTGCGTCGTCAAAGTATGCATGGTACATTGTATGGCTATATGCGAAACAATTTTTATAAAAATTTTTATTTTCATGTTTTTCCTTTTTTTGTTTTTGGTGTGTTTTATGTTTTATTTTTTTTTTTTTCTCTTGTTTTCGTTTTTAATTTGATTTGTTTGCGTTTCTTTGTTGTTGTTGTTGTTGTTATTGTTGTTCATGTCGTTCGCTCATAGTTCAATCAACGATTGCGGCTACCACCTGCAGCGTGGTGCTGCCCTACACTTGACGTGCGCAGCCAGCTGCGACAAAATGTGCCGCATGGCGCCAAGATGTGCCGACAGTGCCGCTCGCAGTCCGCAGTCCCGATCCCGATCCCGGCCGTGTTTGCTATTTTGCTACATGCGGCTACGGCAACGCAAAGCCACAAAATGAACTTTGGCAGCATTCTGGCCGCGCGTATCAACTTTGAAAATGTATAAATTTATTTTCGTTATTGCTGTTGTTTTCCACAACAACTAAAAACTGGCAACCGCAGCATCAACGTCAACAAAGTTGAAGCCGCAGCAAAAGTAGCAGGAAAAATCTCAAACCAACATAGACAAACAAAAAACTTAAGAAACAAAATTGAAAACACCCGAAAACGAAAAAAAAAAAAATAAAAAAAAAAACAACAAAGTATGTTTCATACACTAAAACAAGTGTCGACAAAAAAGAAGCAAAAAAATAAAATTAAATTAAATAAAAAAAAGCAAACTGTGTTGCTTACCTCCTGCCCTGTATGCATGCCTCCTGCTGCCGTTCTGTGCGTCTCCAACAGCAACTGCTGCTGTCGATGTCGCCGCTAATGCCGTTGTTGTTGCTAATGTTATTGTTGTTGTTTCTTTTTTTTTTTTTTTTTGTTTCTATTACTTTGAGTTCAGTTTACATATATTTGCTGTGATTTTGGTTTCTGTTTTACTTGGTTTTTTTTTACTGCTTTGATTTGGCTTTAAATGCACGTGAAAAAATTACGCATACGCCGCCGCGTACGAACAAAATCAACAACAAAAACGCATGCACGCACGGACACACATACAAACTGAACTGCCAGCCAAGCAGTCAAGCAAATGGGCGCAACAACAACAACAACGGCGCAACGTACGCACTTCAGCACGATGTATGTACATACGTATGTATGTGTGTATGTATATATGTATGTACGAGCAAGTCCGCTGCGTATATCAACAACACATTGCAAGCAAACCGGCGTCTGCTGCTTCACTCGCAACTTCGTAATAAAACTTTTCAATTACTCTTATGATGTTGCACACTTTTCAACACTAAACACTGGCAAAAAAAAAAAACAAAAAAACAAACGTATTAAGCACATTTCAAACAAAAAAAAAATACTAATTCCGTCACATTTCGCGTTAAGCAATTAACCGTTTTGCACGCGCTTTCAGTATTTTTCTTCTTCTTCTACTGCCTTTCTCCGTTCATGTTGCAGCAGAAAAACAATAAAAAACAAAAAAAAAAAATATATATGATATGATCGACAGGCAATGCTTAGTGTCCAACCACGCGTCGCTCGTTACGTCGTGTGCCGTTTTTTATTTTTATGTATTTTTTATTCTTCCTTTGGAAGTCGCGTTTTGCCGCCGCAGCTCCAACAGCAGCTAAATGACAAAATAAATAATTGACGCGCGCGTGTCGCTAATAAGCAACAAAATTGACAGACGCAAAGGTAAAATAACGGCGAAAGCACATAAAAATCGAAAACCTGAAGCTAAACGTGGTCTAATTTGCACGACAATGTACATGCGAGTGCGTACAAATGAAGCCAACAATGGCGAGAACGTAGTGCAAACACGGACAACGGACTCTGGCTGCGAAATCAAGCCACAGAGCGGACCAATGGCCAGCTTACATGCACTGAACGGATCAGCTAACGGATCAGAAACCGGACGAAACGCCGGACCAACGGGCTCTTCTTCTTCTTTTTGTTTGTTATTTCTTTTTTTTTTTTTTTTTGTGCATACCAGTATGAAGTGAGCACAGGAGCAAGCTTTGGTTAAATGAAAGCGCATCGATTGCCGATCGAGCGCCCTACCATGCAGAGCCTAACGGCTAACAATTTTCACAGTGTACTGCAATGCACTCTTACACTGGGCAACGAACTTAAAAAACAAGCAAGCAAGCGCAAGTAAGCGAGCGAGCGAGCGCCACAACAAACGGACGAACGAACGAACAAGAATATTATGAACGAACGAGGCAAGCAAGTGAACGAACAAACTAACGGCAAATGAACGAACGAGCGAACAAACGAACAAACGAACGAATTGACGAACGAAAACACGTACGTATTCGTATTTCGTTTCGTTTTACGAATTTTTTATTTTGGGCTTCTTCTTTTCTGTCGGTTTTCGTTTTGCTGTTGCCGATGATGATGTTTCCGTTGGTGTTGTTTGTGCGATACTGACTCAATTTGTTGCTCGGAAAATGAAAATGTGCGCTAGCCTTGCCTTGCTTGCCTTACCGTGCTTTGCAGTATGTTTGTTAGCCAGCGTTCGTTTTCGTTTTTCCCTCGCTTTTCAACGTTTCAGTAGAAGCGTATTAACTTGCGCGCGCTCCGCTGGCTGCTCTTCCTTCCTGCCTGCCTGCCTGCCTGTCCGCTGCTGGCTTTCTTCAGTACGCTGCGCATACACATGCACACACACACACACACGCTATACTTTGTGGGCCGAATTGGCAACAACAACCACAACAAACGAAAATACGCTAGCACCCAACCAGCGCACGAAGAAACAACGAAGCAACCAACCAAAATACTGTCCCATGCACAGTGGATTGCATATGCAGGTATCTGAAAATATTAAATAAGTTACCACGGATTATTAATGTTGTACAATGCAGCCCAAATTCGATAATCCAAAACTCATCCGAATTAATTGCAATTCTTTAATCAGATTTGCATGTTTTCCTCATGTGTAAAAAAATCCAGTAATCCGAAAAATTCAATAATCAGAATTGGGCCTGCAATCATTATTTGGGATTATCGAATTTGGACTTTACCTAGTTTTGTTTCAATTAATTAGTGCAAATTTAAATTATAATAAGGCAGTGTAATTCAAAATTGGCAAATTGCTTAAGATATGTACTAGATCTGAATTGTTATTTATTACACAAAGTATAAAAATTCTACAGCTTTAAATGCATAACTATGTACATGTTAGATGAAGTCATCATAGCTCACCAGCCATGAAAATAGACTAGAACTGAAAAAATTTTATTAAGTAAATGTACAATTGTTTCCAACGTCGAAAAAAAAATCAGTAGCCAACCACTGTGCGAACATCATGCCTTTACCCGCATTTCGTTTTGCCACTTACTCCCGTTATATGTTGACTTGCTATTCTGCTTGTCATTTGTACAGCCAAAGTTCGGAATTGTTGTTGCCTTTGCCTTTGCCTTTGCCGTTGCCCACCTTGGCTTCGGGTAGCGATTGTCGTTGCTGCCACTGTATTTGTTGTTCTTGTTGTCGTTGGTCTTGTTGGTAGTGTTATAGCGTTAACGCCGAGGTAGTCGGCTGGTTAGGTGGCTAAATTGTGTGGCTGCTGACTGGGTGTTTCGTGGGTGATTTCATTGTTTGCGTATTAGTCGCGCACACAGCGTCGACGTCGTCCACACGTTTGTGTGTGCCAATGTTTGGGGGATGGCGAAAGTTGAACTCCTAGTGCTTTTGTTATTGTTGCTTGAATTATGTTTTTTGTCGTTGCTGTTGTTAGTGTTGTATGCGTTTTGTATTTAACGCTTCAAATGCTCATGCCGGCTCGCTCGCTCATATACAAGCCATACACATATACATATTCAATCGTTTGTGTTTTCAGTCGGTCGCGCTCGCTGCTCTTACTGCTGCAGCAAAAAATGTCAGCAACAACAACAATTACTATAACATATAATTCATGTTGTTGTTGCTGTTAACGTTGGCACCCGCATTGTTTGTCTAGTATCCTTCTAATACTTTTTGGTAGGACGCGGTAGCACTCAAATTTGCTATTCGCTGTTGTTTTTGTTATTTACACTTGTTGTTATTGTTGTTGTCACTCTCTAAATGCCACGAGTACAATGCGCTGCAGTTTGACCCCTTTTACTTAAAGCACTGTGATTTGTACCATATTCCATTGGATTTCATTTCGTTTGCGGTCACCTTTGTCCGCGGTAACCACAATCCACATTCCACGCATGCATGAGCATTCTAATGCTCTTGCATGCCGCATCTAATGCAGTTAATGGCATCATACTGTCTATTCGTATACGTAAAAGGGTTGCCGGCTTATCAAATGGATACCATTTACTGGCCAAGACAGATACACTTTATTAATGTTACAAAAAAAAAAATAAATCGAGCCTTTTTGTTTTAAACTCAACCATAGGACTCAAAGCGACATACAAAACTTTTGCATTGCATTGTGTGATATTGATGCTGTCATTAGGCAGAAGTGGGTGGTAAGCCAACAGCAGCGGAATGGATGTGGAATGTATTGCACGCACGCATGTCCGACATGAATGTTGCCTGCATGTTTTTATTTATTTTTTATTGACGGTGTTTTCGTTGTTGTGGTTGCTGCTACCAAAAGAACTTATTCAAAAAAATTCACCGATTTTTTATTTTTATTTTTGTTTTTGCTTTTTTCTTTTTTTGCATTAACAATACTTTTACTTTTATTAAATACTGACTGTGCGAAAGAAGAAGCAGCAAAACAAAAGTTGCCGGCATACCTCTGCTAGTGGAACGCATTGTCGACTGCAATGAACTGCCGCTACGCGAAGTGGTTATAAACAAACCAACATCCACTACAACAATGCAATTCAAAACAACGAGTTTTACGCCGTATGGTATACACCATAAATGCCGACTTGCCGAAATTGAAATTTTAACCTAAAAATTTCTAAGCCGCAATGCAATTTACTATGGTTTTAGTTAGTTTATTGTTTTTTTTTTTTTTTAAGTTCAGTTGAACTATGTAGTTGCTATTAACAGTGAAAGCTTACGAACAGCGCATACAACTATATTCAGCTTTGTTTTTGTTTTATTTGGATTTTTTTTTTTTATGACTTTTGTAAATTGTCAGAATGCAATGAAAAGAACAAAAACAAAGAATGTCCATTACATGGTATACCATGGTTTGTTTGTTTTTTATTGCCTTTGTTTTTTCACTGGCGTAATTGGAAAATATGCGCCGCAATACAATGAAAATATATTAATGGAACAACCAAATATAGCGGAGATTACCGGCCGCCACCGCAGCCACTCGCGCAGCGGTCAGACTGTATGTCATAAAACATTTGCATTAATGCAATAAAGAAAATAAATTAAAATGCCAACATGTCATTTTACGCCAAACCATTCTCTTTTCCTGCTTTTTTGTTTCTCACTTAATTGCCAGCGTGTGCAACAATAAACGTTTGCAGGCAGGCAGTTTGTGTTCTATAGAATTATCTGGTCATATTTCATTTCAATTATTGGCAACGTGGCCATGCATGGCTAGGACTTTAAGTTCAACGGAAGTGTGGCTACATTTTTAATTTTTCTATAGCGTTGTGATTAGTGTGTCGTCGTTGCTTTCAGCTGCCGTCAAGTTTTCATCCGTAGGCTGCACAATCAACTTTGTGTAAAAAGAAGTGTTTTTTTTTTCTTTTTTTTTTCACAGTCATCAACCACATATTGTGTAAGAAATTGCCATGAAAAATAAAAACCTGAATTCATATTTAATGGTTCAGCATATATATTTGCATGAATACATCCAAATTTTAATTAAAATTGGTACTTTGAATGTCTCATATGCCGTTCTGAATGCATTCATGCAACCCTCTAGCAAATCTGTACTGTACTGTCTGTTAACTTACAGATTTAAGTGGCTGACATTGCTTTTAAATGTTTTGGGCATTGGACAGAGGTTAAATGCCATATAATTAAAATTTAACGATTATTTGTCAAGTGTCCGTTACTCGGGGAGTACACAGTTCGCTTTACTGGCTACTATTGGCACCATAACAGGTCATTAATTCGCAAATATGTAGTGTGAAAACCATTCCCGTGTCCCACACCCAAGACTGATCATATAATTAATGATGTTTCAAATACTTGGGACATAACATTTTTAACCTATAAACGTACAAAAGTCAGGGACAACTATTTATAATACTTGCGCACCTAAGTTTATTGGTGCCGATAACAGAAGCACCAACAACAACAGCACACCTACTGCTGAGCCGACCTGTGCTGCCCTTATATATTATGTATATGCACCTACGTATATATATATCTATGTCCGTAAATATGTCTGTATGTATTTATGAAGTCCATAAATCAGTAAGAAAAAAAATGGAATTTAATAACTTGGCTAGAAATTGCCTAAGCCACTACTACTATAGATCGCCTTGGTCAATTCATTGCGCATATACATATGCGTATGTGTGTATGTATGAATGTATACGTGTATACGTACGTAGCTAAGTAGCGTAGACACGCTAGCACGGGTGTGTAGCCTAAGGCAAAGTGATTCACACCTCAAGCGTTGGCAGCGCGCGCGCGTTGCCATTCTAAAAGGACGCTACCACAGCGAAGCAGCAACGTAATGAATAAAGCAACCTGAACCAACAACAACAACAATCATAAATAAATAAACAAAAAAGAAGAAAAATATTGTAGAAAAGAAAACAGCACATTAATCAAACCAATTAATACAAAAGCATATGACTGAGAGGCGGGGGCGGGCAAAGCGCGCAGACACAAGAAATTTATATAATGACCGTTATTAACCCGCACACAATCAATGTCACCGCTGCCACCCCAAAAACACAAGAAAAAAGACAACACTGAAGCACTGTGGCACTACAAAGCCGTGCTGTGCTCATGCTCATGCTCGCGGTCCGGGCAATGGTCGTCATAAGCAAAAGTTTATTTGTGTTGTGTGGCATGTTTCCTTCGATTGTTTCGCGATACGTATTCCCAACAGCACTACAAACTTTCGGATAGGCACACAGACAAACCGCCAGAGAAACAGACAGACGCGCCAAATTGTACCAAAGCAAAACGACGATAAGTATGGTAAAGGAATGCCCGGACGAAAAAAATAAAAATAAAAAAAAATTAGGACAAAAGCGCGTTAAAGCTTATGCAGCCAGGTAGCTACTCAGTGGGTGGTCTTCATTCGACCAGCGGTGACGACTGCTCATATCAAGCGATGACCTACAAACATTGTCAACCTTGCGACGCTATGCAAACATAAGGTCCAAAAAAAAAAACAACAAAAAGGATATGTAGCGATGGCGTATGGCACAGCGGTTATAAACCGCAGACACGCATGCGGACATCAACAAACGTACAAAGTTCTCCATGTGAATACGGTAAACAGCAACAAAACCAACATATGCACTCTCGTTCTACGTATGTGTATGCATATAGCATTAATAAGTATGTACTATACATATGTTTACACATTTGAATGTATGGCATGTATTTACGTATGTATGTAACGACTTGGGTCTTGGGTCTAACATATGTTTCCACCGTGTATCACGTCAGCAGGGTATGTACACTCACTGTGCATGTAAATTTGTGCAAGAGCCATAATTATTTTTAATTTTTACTGGTAGCGTGTGTTTGCCTATTCGTACACAAAATATTTAATTTATTTATATTTTGTACGTGTGTCCAACATTGTGGTTGCCTAATTGCCAAGCTCGCGCAACAAAACATAATCATGCAGCCCTGCGTCATGGCAAGCAATCACAACCACGCACAGCAGTGCGCACAGTGAAAGCTCGTCACAACGAACTGCGAGCTTCAGGTTATCTCTAGTTGCGTCGCGCACGATCCGATCTGCAGTATGCATATTTCAGGCTACCCGACTTATGCCTTAAGTTCATTTGAAGACTTTCTATGTTGACTTATCATAGCTACATTGTTAGCTAATGGCTAACAGTTAAAGTTGTCTATAAATTTGACATTATCACTCATTATAATTAACAATTATTAGCTGACTCAGCCATACTTGTATAAACATATTTAAATCGTATTAATAATTATTCGATTGTGATGCTCTTTGTGTGATGCAATCGTAAAACATAAAAAAAAATAAGGAAAAAGTTGAAATATTGGCTACAAGTGCGCATCCCAGCCAGAGAATAGCATGCAGAGATTACGCGTTGACATTGCCTCATTAATTAAACGTTGCACTTGCACTTCGACATCTGAGAAGCCGAGCATACCTGCTTCACGTCCCTCCAATTTGTTTTGTACGAAGAGTAGAGCTCGCTGCGCACTTATGTTCTTCTGTTCGGTGCCCTCCTCCTGTGCATCTGTCGCCAACTGACTTTGCGGTACGATATTCCACCTGTACAATGGATCATACAGCAACACCTCCAAAACTGTGGTGATCACCATCTGATAACGGCGCAATAAACGCAACGTTGACTCGCAGGACTTCTTAAAAACGCCATTGGTACCACAAACGCCCATCGGTGCAACAAAGTCCCGTGTCAGCCGGAAAGGCACCGTTTCCGGTGTCGGCATCACCTTGCCCAATTCAAAAGCAATGCCTGTACAGGTAATCAATTAGCAAATATTAAAAACCAATAAAAAAGTAATCGAATATTTAATGCAAATACCGAAATCAATGTGCACCACCTCGGCGGTCTTCTCATCGATAAGTATATTCTGCGTATGTCGATCGCCAATGCCGAGTATAAAGCCCACAATCGATGTGGTTGCCACACTATTCGTGTAGGCCAAGCGCCGCTCAAACCAAACACCCGGCGTTGGGAACTTCTCCAGCAGAAAATAATGGAACACTGGTTTGATAACCGTGCAGATGTGCTTATACATCTCATAGCGCTTGGCCGCCGGCGCCTTGAGCTGTTGATTTATCATTTGACGACATTTAAGACTTATTAAGTCGTCTGGCCGGTACTTCTTGTGTGCGCCACCTCTGCCATCGCCAGTCAAGTAAACGCCAACGGGCAATGTGTTCTCGCACCATTCCAATATGCCGCTGCGCATGGAGAGTGGAGTGATCTTGTACGTGCGCAAATGCAGCTTACGCTCCGCGGTCTCAGACTCATTACGCAGCAGATCGTTGATGAGTTTGAAAACTTGCTGCATAACAGCATCCTGCCGCAGATCATCTTTGCCCTTAAGCAGCTGCGGCCGTGTCTTGCCATCCGAGCATAGGCACATTAACTTCTTGGGCTCATTAATGCCGCCGACGTGTACACTCTCGTGCTCCCAACTGACAATGCCTGCGAGTATTGGACAAGAAAGAGAAAGCATGTGCGTCACATCATCGCTACTTGAAGAGGCAGGAGGGGTTTAACAACACTTACTTATTATCTGGTATTGTCCACTAGGCTGCACACTCAGCTCAATGGTCGGACACTGTACGGCATCGAGCGACTTGAGCCGCTTGAGTTTGTCACTTAACGGTATTTTACGCCGATTGCTGCCATTGCTAGTGAAATTCGCATAGCCGATGAGTGCTAAATTGGGTTTAGAAATGCCTTAAGATATAAGCCAAGTCAACATAAGCCATTGATACAAACCTGGAAACAATTCCTCTAATTGGCGGTTACACGCAGATGGGATCCGGTTACGCGCTTTATGTAGGATTTCTTTGGCGATTTTTACACGCTCATTATTTCTATTGCTACCAGTGCTATCCGCATTCGCATAGATTAGCGGATACAGCTGATAGAGCGAATGCTGTGGATGATCCTGTGCACAACGCACCAACAACTGCACAAGCACATTGACAAACTCCTCATGCTTTGAGTTGAGATGTGCCGTCAATTGATTAAGCGCACAAATGAATTTATAACTGGGCACACTCTGTATGTTTTCCTCTATGGCCGACTGCAGCACAGAATTCTCTTTGTTGGCAAACCACAGCGCAATAATGCGGTAGATCTTTGCACTGGAGAATGATTGATCCAGTTTGCAGAACTTCACATAACTGTCGATTGCCGTGCACAGATACTCCGTGCGTTTATCACTCAGAAATTGCAATTCCTTTTCATCGATATTGGCGAAACTTTTCATGGTATTCGCACTTACGCAGGCATCACGGTCTTTAACCGCCATCCGCGCCACAGACTCTGCGGCCAGTCGATTCTTTTTTATGATGTTCAAGCGCATCTGGTACTCCTCAGAGTTAAGATAATCGTTCAATTGTTTGTACTCTCGATCCGCATATTTCGCAATAACCTCATACGCACATTTGCGATTATCCTGCTGGAACGATTCGAATGTCGCCCACTGGAAAATGTCGGGAAATTTCTGCCTTAATGTATTCTTGCCATTTTCGTAATTCTGCAATAAATCAAGTGAACCCTCAAAGTTTTTTTTAAGCACCGACTCAAAAGTGCTCGCATTCGACTCCATCAAGTGTTCACCACGCATACGCAATGCTGTAACTCGCTGCAGACAGTAGAGGTACTCAGGACTATAGAGCGCATGCTGTAGAATGGCATTCGCCATGTGCGATTGTCCGGTGCGGGAACACAGTTCAGCATCTTCTATCAGCGCGCTGATCTGTGGATCATAAGCCACAAAGGAAGTTTATGATTGGCTTAGAAGAAAGGATGAGATAAGTTATTTTAGATAAACTAATCACCTTCGTTTGCACGCGTATATCGGGTAATTCTTGCAGTGCCACAATATTACGCTTTGCGAGATTTAATTCACCAGCCTTCTTGCACTCGCGTATACTCTGCAGCAAGCAAGACTCAATGGGATTCTCCTGCAAAAGTAAAAATTTTAATAACTTAAATCGGTCTATGAAATGTTTGACTGACTCACCTTATAATGTTCCTCTATCTTTCGCATGGCACGAATGCCTGCCAATTTGAAGAGTGCAATTTGATGCGCTAAGATGTCCTGTTTGCAGCGAAAATTACCAAAATTCAAATCCAGCTCCATCTGCCACTTGCAGAAAATATCGCTAGTCTCTGATGTTGCACGAAATTGCAACTTACAGAAATCATCCGCCTGCTGCAGCATATTCAACCACGTCAGGTACTTGTAGACACTCTGCAGGCACTCAACGCTAATCTCACGTAAAATGGCCAATATGCATTCGTGTGCATAGGCAATGGACGAACGGCTGTTGATCTCTTCACGACTCCAAATGCTCTTCAAGGCCACGAAGTGATGCTTCTTGAACTCATGCTCCATGTCGTTTAAGGTGTTCATCTCTGAATGTCCCCTTACGGGCACTTCCCACTCTCCTAGCCGCCAGTAAATCTCATAGTCAATTGACTCCAAGTTATCCTGTTGCTGCTGCTGGTTGGCCAATGCCAGCATGCCATTCCGCTTGAGTATATCCGCGTAAACTTTGTTGGACTTCATATCCAGCGCATTCGCCTCCAACAGGATTGCCGACCAATTGTTATTTAGATTTAAGTAATCCAGACGCGATTTCAAAGGATTGAGAAAGCCAGACATAGCATCTGTGCAGCCAATGGCTTCGTACGCCTAAAAAAATTAACGATAAAAAAAACAGTTAAACTACGATTTTCAATGTTGGGAGCAGCATCAGTTTAGGAAACGCACGCACACTTTTTGAACACGTCTGAAAATCTTCATCCATCAGTATTTCGCCACATGTCGTTGTTTGCGATGATGACGAATGCATCGCCTTCCCGACTTGCTTCTCCTTATCAGCCCAGAGCTCCAAATACATTATACTCAAGAAATAGGCCTGACAGTGATTACTAGCCTTGATTACATGGCGCAGTGTGAGCGGCACTTTCCTGTAAATCATGAAGTCTCATTTGCAAAAGCATCTAACAAGTGCCAACAATGTCTACTAACCACTCATTGACAATTCGGATGCATTCGCAGATGTTTAGGAACTTATTGATCGCACGCTTATCCAAATAAATGACTTTAGTGACCTCAGCATTGCCAACGTTGTCTTGCAGCCGCACAAACTCCGCGTAGAAATGCTCCAGAAGCGTGCATAAACTTTGCAAATGCATATCCTTGTCGCCTGCTAGGAGCAATTTGACAAACGGCAGCAGGCACGCATCCGCGAATGTCGCTTGCTTGGCGGCCAGCAACGCGAAAGCATGCCAGCCACAGTTTTTAAAGATGAGTTTCATAAATCCACAAATCCACTCGTCATAACTTTGCATTTCGGTTGCTTGAAGCGCCGTTAGCCAATCGAGGCACGCAATGCTTGCATAAACATTCAGAAAGTTGGAAGCGTTTGACTTACAGCGGAACACCTGCATATTCGGATAGGTCTCTGAAAATGCAAAACACAAACACATTTTTAAAATGACAACTGCAAATCCACTGATTGGTGTAACCTACCTAGAAAATTTGCGCCAACAATGCTGTTCACAATGCATTCAGCAACCGCCACGAGTAACAGGTGTGTGTCGGCATCAAAATGCAGCAAGAGCTGCTCTAAAATTTTATACATATCGGTGACAAAATGCTTCATGGGCTCAGCCGCTACCTCAGAGGCCTGCAAATGCCAGCGAAATAAAATATATCGACAAACGCAACAAAATTGCATCTAACATGCTTACCGCCTCGGCGAACGTGCTTTCGGTTTCAAAGTAATATGTGGCATTGTGCATCTGTAGTGGTCCCAGTTCGCCCAAACATCTGGCCGCATCCAAATTGCAAGAAGTTTGGTTCGCATCGCGCGCAATCTTAATCAGGCGTCTTATCAGTGCCACATGCAGTGATTCGTCTTCTTGTATATGCGCCTTGTGCTTGGCAATCTATAAGCAAATTTAACATCATATCAAATACTGTTTTACAAAGTAAAACCATCACACTCACGCAATGGCGCAGTGCGCGCAAGCCGCCTACGCTGCGATCCTTCATACTCAAAAATGTCGAAATTGTTGTCTGCGAATCGGCGTTTGACGTTTGCATGTCAGACTGCAAAGTTCGCAGCTCAATAAACATATCATCGGTTGGGAACTCATCCAACAAGTTGATGGCAAGCATCAGTTGCTCTTTGCGTTGCGCAATTATATCCGAAATGGTTTCAAGTGCCAAGTCACGTATGTCCTCGAGTCGTGTATGTTGCGCACACAATACCAATGGCTTGAAGATCTCATTCAAATAGGTCTGGAAAATTTCGTTGAACATTTCGTTTGTGCACGCCTCGGGCCTAAGGCAAATACGCCGCAGAAAACTGAGTGTCGCCCTTTGTACCTCGCACAAATCAGCTACCATTGGCAAGAAATTATAAAGACGGCATAAGAAAAAAAGAAACACTTACATTCAGTTTGTAAAAATTGTACTGCAAAGAATATGATATCACGCACGAAATATTTGTAACAATTGCGCACGGCAACGTGCGCTTGGTCAACTGGGGGCGCCAATGCAGCATCGATAATCATCTCACCGAGCATGCAGTACAAATAAAAGAATCGCAGCTTATCAACGGCGAAGCAACAGTCATAGCAAATTGTTTTCAGCATACCAAATACTTCCACCAACCTAAGCGGATGCACACTAACTAATTTTGCAGCAGCCGCCAAACGTAAACAAGTCGGCTCCAATGAGTTACTCGCATCGCACTAAAAAATTATTGTATAGAGTATTTTAATTAATGGTCGCTTTGCAGCACAGAAGCGCGTACCACATAATAGTACAGACACTGGCTGAGAGACTCCTCGTTGAGATTATACCATTGACTGGGCGCTTGGTACACATGAAATCCGAATATCTTGCGCAGTGCGCTGGCATCTCGCAGCAATTTGATTAGTGAGTAAATTGTTGTTGCATTCAAAGCAGCTGTCGCTTTGGCATTTAGCTCCAGTCCACAGTGTTCCATGTTAGTTTTCAATTGTTTTATCTGCTTCTTATAGTCGCTATATGTGGACTCTGGACAGTTTAGCTGAGCGGCAAACATATAGGCCTGCACGTATGGCACAGCTCGCTGCAAAACTTGAGCTTCGCCTGTCAGTTTCTGCAAGCGTCTGAGCTCATCGGCATTGCCATAGAGTAGCAGGCAGGCGGCGATTTGCGTGGCATTGTCCCTGAAGAAGTGCTGCTTAGATGCAAAACATAGGAAATATGGAAACCTGAAAGATTGCGCAAGACAACACGATGACAAATTGTGCCAAGCTGCTAAGACAAAAGGCATACTACCCACTTGCTGATCGGATACTGCTGCGACGTCCAGCGCTGCACAAGAGTTTGTGTGTAGCGTGAGGCGAGTTCACGCAGCGTACAGTTATAAAAGCTAATTGTCTGCTTGAAGGCATAGAAATCCACTGTGGGGTAAGGGAAGCATAAGTAATGAAATTTCTAATTACACTTTAATATCACACCCAGCATCACAAGCGTTAGCTGGCTGGGTAACATTCATTTTTTTTACACACCTTCGTTGAGTTTGCGTAACGCACAAAAGCAGCTTAACTCCTGCAAGGCGATATCCTGATGAATCGAGCTGAATACGAATAGCGATACAAGCAATTGCACAGTGGCCGAAATGCTGTTCTGTTTTTGATCAACGGTAGTGCCCTATAATGGAGCGCAAGTTGAGTAAAATAAACATTTGTGCTCGTATCTGTTTTGTTACCTCCAAATCCTTCCATTTGATGTTGGCGTAGAGCTGCTCACAAAAATACACATGCATTTCGTAACTCTTGGCCGTATTGGTCGACACACAGTTGACATTCAAGAGCGTAGTAAGCGCCGATATGACAGCATACTGTATTTCGAGCGCCGGAAAGGCCAGGAACTTCGCGAGAGAAATGCAAATATTTGTAAAATTTGTTTCGGTGTAAATGTCACGACAGCATACAGCTATCTGAGCGACACAATCCAGTATTTTTGCAGTCAACCGCGTGGGATAGGACTTCCTAAAAGCGATCTTGAGCAGTGATATCAGTGCGATAAGCATGTCCTGCAGCTGATCTTCGTAAGCATATACGTAGGCAAAAACCGCGGGCAAATGCGTGATCAATTCATCGATAAGTTCGATGTGCATGTAGTAGCGTGTGAAGATTTTTTTCAGTCTATCCCCGATCCACTTGGCAATGTCCTTTTGCACGTTGGTAAACTTGCAAAACATCTGTGGAGGAATAAGCCATAATCGTGCTGTCATATTCAGCTAAACACAATTGCAATCTACCGCTATCAGGCGTATAACGTCTTTGGTATCCAGATTGTTTGTATTATGCCTGCTGATCTGTGCAAAAGCGTCTTTCCAGTGCGTGGTGCTCGCACACAAATTGCACAAGATGCGCAAACAGACGCAGGATACATTGAGACAATCATTGAAATCAATTTGTAACTGCTGTGTATCTGCGGGTATTTTAAAATATTTAACTAATCATTTTAGACAACGACGAGATGTAACACTCACCACTAAAACTCAAGGCCTTTGTGACAAAGCTCATCAATTCCTCCAACGGCTGGTTTTCCAAATACTTGAGAAGTATCTTGTCGCTCGTGTAAATTGTAATAATCGTTTCTAATCGTATAAGCAATTCCTGCAAATCTGAGAATGTAAATTCTCTGGGCTCATTGCTTTTAAGCTGAAACTCCAGGTGACTCAGGAAAAAGCCGATGCGCTTCATCAGTGGGCACTGCAAGAAGTTTGCATCGTCGAATATGCAATACTTCAGGAAACACGCCATCAGACAGCTTAAGCGATGCAGCAGCGTCAAATCCTTGATGATATATATGGGCTGCACTTGCCGTGAAATTTGGTAATTCACCTCGAACATGAGCGGCTCATAGCCAATTTGGAATAGGCAATTCTGCGCCGCTGACACAGATGACTGTTCCTGTCGACGCTGCACCAAGAGCCTGTCATGCTCGGCTAAACATATGTAGGCGCGATTGTACTTGTACATAAGCAGTTCCAATCTGTGACCATAAGAAGTAGAAGCATTCTTCACGTCATTAGTAACTGTCTGCTGCGCGCTCAGAAAGTTAATGACGCTAATGGCAAATGTATCGGCCATCAGTTCCGCATCGATGGGCGCAATATTGTATAACACCTTGGTCACATTCGACGTTTCCGTTGATTCATATGCCCAACTAATGATGTGGCCCACTTCCGGTGTGGCCTTGTC
Organism: Stegana nigrithorax; assembly: GCA_037044495.1. Taxonomy (NCBI): domain Eukaryota; kingdom Metazoa; phylum Arthropoda; class Insecta; order Diptera; family Drosophilidae; genus Stegana; species Stegana nigrithorax. The sequence goes on along the minus strand of JBAMBQ010005108.1, from coordinate 693 downwards.
GATATCGCCATGCAAAAACAACTCACGTATGGTGCTTATGCATTCATTGCGCTTTAGTACGCTGTTGGCCATGATATACTGCAGGAGCTTAGCATTCTGATCACGCGTAAGCTTGCCATGTCTAATAAGTGCCTGAAGCAGTAACTGCTTCTCCGCTATTACTGCGGAGTCGGTGGATGACTCGCTTAAAATGAAGTCAACCACTTTTGACCACATTTCAGTGAAAGCAACACTCCACATGGCTTGCGCTTTGCATAGCGCTGGCTCTTGGCACAATAGCACTTCCAGGGCATTCCGCACGTTTTGCATATTACTTACGTTTTTATAAACATGCAACACTCGGGTGACAAGTTCGAATGCCTCAATATAGTTAGTGTTATTTATAACGTTGCGGCATGTGCAGATCAGCTCAGTAAAAATTGCAAACCTAGAATAGAAGTATTTTTACGTTAGAATTAATCTTATACCAAGCTGATTGTGTATGCAAGTTACCAGATCTCATTGTACGTGGAATCCTGCATTTGCACATATTCATACATAATTATGTCCAATTCGTCGTCGGTACGGCTTATTTTTCTGCGCGGTTCTGCGTCTGTGTCATCTTTTTCTGCAACTCCCACATGCCAATACAACTGAAAATGTGTCGATTTTTTAAGGTCCACTCACACAGCGCTTAACGATAGACTTACAACA
>JBAMBQ010005106.1:0-117948 GCA_037044495.1 Stegana nigrithorax | reverse complement strand
AATCCCTGGCAATTAGTTGAGTGATTAAGATTGCATGTGATTAAAGTGAAAGTCCAATCTGAAGTGAAGTCGGCCCGAATGCGACGACCTTGATGAGCTACGCTTGTGGCACGCTTTGTTGATTTTATCGATGCTCAGCTCTAGCTGCGAGGTGTGCACACATGAGGACATGCTTGCATGAGCAGGGAAAATAATTTTCAGTTTCTGGGTCACTTGCATTTGTCTAATAACTGTGATATCCTTTTGATTGCCATTAGACTGAGGTGTTGCAAGGAGCTTCAATAATTAATGGTTAACCATTTGCAACAACAGCAAAAAAAAAAAAAAAATTACAACAACAACGAAAGTAATTCACAAGCACGTGGAGTCTTCGCCTAAGAGTTACTTAAACCGCAAAAGGTTGCAGGATGCAGGATACAGGATACAGGCTGGCAGGGCTAATGGCTTACCTCTGTGCTGTCTTGCAAATTCATGTCGGGTCGTGTGTAACGTGCGCAGCTCGTTAATTCTAGCTCGGTGCCAACATCGACGCCGTCATGCTCCGAGTCAATTTGTATGGCGGTGAGCAGCGGTTCCTCCAGCGAACTAAAGAGCGGCTCACTTTGACCCGAATTATCGCCTGAGATGCATGCAAATAAATAAATGGATAAATAAACGAGATTGATTAGTTTAGAGGCAGCCAGTGCACCAGTAGACGCCACAGAAGCAACAACAAGCGACATCAGCAACAACAGCAGCCCAGCCAGTGGCAGCAGCAGCAGCAGCAGCAGCAGCAGCATTGGCCACCATTAGTCTAGAAATTAATTTAATGGCCCCTTGCTTAGCGCTTTGGTTAACTGTTAACTGTTTTGTTGTTGTTGTTGTCGTCGTCGTCGTTGTCGTTGTTGTTGTTGTTGTTGTTGTTGTTGTTGTTGTAATGACGAGCAAATAAATGTGTCGTTAATTAGAAAATCCCGTCGGCCAATGGTCAATGATGGCCACAACATCGGCACTTACCCAGGTCCAAGGAGTCGCACGTCTCGGAGGTGTCTGTGTGCGTTACATTCGTGATCAGCGTGGATGCCGAGTCGGTGGAGGTGTTTATGGTGCCATCTGGTATCGATGCCGATGAGGTGCCCATGATAACCACCTGCGTCAAATATATCGATAAGAATCGATTGTTTTTTTGTTAGATATCCTTTTCGCATTTGTATTTGGTTTTTCTTTTGATTCGTTTGTTTACTTAAATATTTACTTACTTTTGGCACGCCGCCCACAGCATTCGATGTGGTTATAGGACCACCCATGCCACCGCCACCCATCGAAGTGTGGAAAGCTTGTGCGGCACTGGCGACAGCATTCTTGGTGACGCTGCTCAGCGGCGCCGCTACGGACGAGTTGACTTTGTTCTTGGCGCTGCGGCCGCTCTTGAAGTAGAGGCGGCGCAGCGCTGTTGCCGTGGAGGAGGAGGAGGTGTTGAAACCGTCGTTGTCCGAGCCGCTGGAGTTGCTGCCGCCGGAGAAGGAACCGTTGACCTGCGCTGCCATCTGGCGCGTGGCCATCAGCGGAGGCGACACAATTCCTGTGGATGTGTTTTTCTTTGTTGCATTTGTTGTTGTTGTTGTTGTTGTTTTTGTATTAGTAGCAGGTAGAATAGTAGAAGAAGAAGAAGAAGCCGCACCAGCTACCGCATCCCTCATAGGCAGCTGCTTACCCGCGGCCTTGCTGGCGCCGTGCTGGCCGAAGGTGAGCGCCATCATGGCTGCGGAACGTGTACTCGTGTAACAGGTGGGTGTGGGTGCAGGTGCCGGCGAGGCCACAGCTCCGGTTCCAGTCCCAGCTCCAGTTGCAGCCTTGCTCTGCGCCTTCACCGCAGCCGTACTCCCGTGACTGGCATGCGCCACAGAGACGGTCATCGCTGTGGATGACAGCAGCGAAACGAAACGAAACGAAACGAAACGAAAACGACGAAACATAATTAGAAGCTACGCATTGCGGTTCACTAAACACTAAACACTAAACACCAAATACGAAATTCGAAATACAAAATACAAAACACGAATTCGAATACGAATCCAAAGCTGTGCAACTGTGCAGCTAATTAAGATTCGCAATGGCAGGGCAGGTCAAAGGACATCATTTCACGGGCGCGGCAGCTCAGCCTACGCTGTATGCTGGCTATGTGCATACACATGGCTGCCATTAATTACTTTTCAGCGACTGTCACACACAGAAGCAATCAATGGGAGGCACATTTAATAAAAACAACTAATGGAATTTCCTATGCGGTTAATCGAGCATGGCTCACCGCAAGCTGCAGGTGCCGACTTCGATTAGCGCGCCGCAACAGCCCCGACAGCCAGCCACCCGCAGACCCCATCCGACTGCTGCTCACACACAAGTGTGTCATGTCTAAACATTCTCAGCAAATGCACTACTGTGGGTGGCTGATGGCTGCTGGCTGGTGGCTGGTGGCTGGTAAACACACGCCTCGTCTAGCAAATATCGGTGATTTCCCTGCGTTGGCACGGAAGTGTGTCAGTGGTGGCCCCGGCCCCCGCAACAAGCCAGCGCAAAAAATAAACAACAACAGACAACAGAGTAAACAAAACGGTTTGAAAACAAAAGTAAATATCAGTATGAACAATAATGAAAATATTCGAGGAAAACAATAAGCGAAGAGAATTCCACAAGTGATTTAGTTCTCAAAGTTGAAATCCTATTTAGTTCGCAAACTGCTGCATTGCATCCAGTCGAGTCGAGTCGAGTTGAGTTGAGTTGAGTTGACGTGAGTCGTTTCGATTCGGAGAAAACTAATGATATTCTAATGCGAATAAATAAGTCGAAACAAAGTGGCATCAGCAAATATAAATAGCTGAAATTATCGGGCAAAACATGATTCTTGCATTAAGCATTTAATACTTAACCAAAAACAACAGCAACAACAGCCAAACATAAACAACAACAAAAACAAAAAACAAATAAAAAAAGAAAAAAGAACAAAGCGTGCAAGAAGAATTTTATGCTTGTAAATATTCTGCGGAGGTCATCGAGTTGCATGTTTCATTTTTTTTTTCTGTTTCTGTTTCTGTTTTTCTTGCTTTTTTTTTCGTGTTTTGTTTTGTTTTTGTTTTTTATAGTTTACAGCAAACAAACAAACAAACAAAGAGCATTTGGTGTATAAACTTTGCAGGCCATTTTCGTAGCAAAGTTCATCGTTCATCGTTCATCGTTCAACGGCAGCAGTAAAAGCCAAAGCAAGCCAAGCCAAGCCGAGCCAAGTCAAGTCAATGTACTTTGTGTAAAAACTTTGACCTAAAATGTATTTGCAAAGCGCAATGCATGATTTGACAGCGTGCTGCACGTTGCTGTTCCATAAATCTGCGCTAAAAACAATAAACAAAACTAACAACACTAAATAAATGAAACAAAACGAAACGAAATAAAATATATTCATATAATATTCAAATTGCGTATACGACCCGAAGGCCAGCATTACGTCAGTCTCAGTTGAGCCCATCGGCCGATTCGGAATGCATTAAAATTTCAGCGTGAACGATGCAACAAATGCCTTCTTTCAAATATGGCTTCTCCTTAACATTATCGTATATTCGCTGCATTCAATGAATTTTTGCATCTGGCCAAAGACATCGACTCGAATATTAAAAAGAAAGAGAATAATGATAAATAACTGCTTAACTTCAGTGTAAAAAAATATTAAAATATCTGTAATCATATTTTGATGATATGTCCTTCAGTGGCAGTTTCCCTGCCTCGCTGCTGCTCAACAGCAGTTGGCAGCATATTGTCTGCAAAGCTGCATGACGCATTCTGCCGAGTGCAAATAGTCGCACACGCGTCTTGCATAAAGTGTGTCACTAATCAGATAACTCGAGGGCATACTGAGTCTGCAGCGGCTGAAAAAATGTTTACACAAAGACGCTGGCGATGATCACCCAGTGAAGCAGAGGAGCAGAGTGAAACGTACCAAAATGAAATGAAATGAAACGAACCGAACCGAACTGAACAAACTCAAAATTTATTTACATAACACAGCTGAACTGTGCCTGACCTCGATTTCATTTGACATTTTGAGTTTATCGACAGGCGGGTCAACAGGAGCAGCTGACTAGCATTTCAAAATATGAGACCGCAGTAATCGCTCCCATGCTGTCATCTAGATAACTGCTCACACACACACACACACACACACACACACACACAAACACCTGCATTCAGCACGTTGTGCAACGTGACCACGTACGTACCTTTGCCACGGCTCTTGGCTGGCGTTGCTGCTGCCGCTGCTGCTGCTGCTGCTGTTGTCGCTGTAGGCGCTGCGGTTATCGGCGACGTATCGCGAAAGATTGGTGAGCCCGGAACATAGCGTTCAGACTGCAATTAAAGAAATGAAAAAGCACATCAATAGAGTCACGCATAAAATAAGCATAGACATGAACTTAAATCATACTCCGCGCTCCCCCGCGCTGCCCTCCAGCAGATACAAAACTGAGATATACTGAATGCTGAACTGAATGCTGACTGCTGACTGCAGCGATTCGATTCGATTGCTCTGCCAATAGTCACGGTATCTCTGCGCGCACTGATAAGATAGCCAGCGAGTAACAGAAGCACCGAACAAGGCGAGACAAACAAACAAAAGTCAGATCGATTGTTCATTCTGTCAGTCCAACATGCCAGCAGTCCGTCATTCCATCTGCCATTTGGCAAACACAAACACAGAGCAGTCAGAGCTTTTGCCATATCCATCGTCTTCCCCATTCCCATCCCCATCCCCATCCCCACGCACATCCCCACTTCCATTTCCAGTTCGATTAATCATTTAGCATTGTACACATGTTCATTGGCTGCATGTGGCAATTCAGTCGAGAGTGAAAAGTGTTTCGCATATGTTGCTAAATTACAAATTTAACAAATATAACAGACAAATTTGTTTAATTTGTCAGTGATAACCGCAAATCAAAAGCATTCCGAGTGCGGCTTTTGACAGCAAAATGTACAAACTGTCAAAATCAATACGTTTCATGGCGTTCCTTGTCGTCTTGTCGTGCTTCGCAGTAGCACGGCTAGCAAATGGTGAGCTACGCTGCGGAGACGCAGTGGGGGCGTGTAAGCGGCAGAGTCGACAAATGCCTGCTGCAGGGACTCTGCCGGCGAAGATCTGCAGCAGAGCCAGTGGGGCAACTGTTGCTAGTGAAATAATTATGTTAAATTACCAATTGCCAGGACATGCCAAAAACACAAAGGGAGAAGCGACGAAAGCTGCCAAAATCTATTATGCCAAGGCATAATTAAGACATCTGCACATGCATATAGACATCTATACATATGTCGATAATTATGCATTTCCTGTGAAAAGTTGAACTTAATATTTGAATGCGTTCAAATATTTCATTTAATGGGAAATGACAACAAACTTAGAACCGCAGCCACTCAGCAGCGGTTCATAGAAAGTATATTTGCAAATCGCTAATCGTCGCTGGACGCAGCCATTAATGAAACTAATGACAACATAATATTTCCACAAAATACTCTCCGATAAATATAATCCGACACATTTGCCAAGAAAACCACAACCAACAGCAACAGCAAAAGCAAAAGCAAAAGCAACAGGAAAAGCAACAGCAAAGGCAAAGGCAAAACCTAAAAATAAAGCATCGCATCGAGATGGTTTTCTTTTTACTTATTAGCATACTTAATGCCAATAATCTCCATTATTATTTCAGTGCGAAATCAGGTGGATTTGGGCACAACTCGCGTGCGCCACAACACATCACAGCACAGCACAGTGGAGCACAGCACAGTACAGTGGAGCACAGCGGGGCACATATCCGAGCGGGGCGACGGAGTCTCGTATGGTTTTTGGCACGTAGCCTCCACTCGCTCGCTTACTTGCCTCGCTTCCAAGAATCACTTAATTTCGTTTATTCTTTATTGTGCTACGTTCTGTTGTTGCTATTGATGTTGTTGTTGTCGTTGTTGTTGTTGGTTCTTGTGCTTGTTTTGATATTTTTGCATTTCTGTGTTGATTTTAATTTGGTGTTGTCGTTGTTGTTGTTGTTGTTTTTCTTCTTTATCGCTACTTTTGTAGTATATTCTATTATTTTTTTGCTAATGTGGTCGGTCAGCTGTCGACGTCATTCGACACGCCTCATCATAAAATTTATTGATTACTGCAAACCATAAAATATTCATATCCTAAAGTTCTGTAGATGAGCAAAGCCAATTTCGTTGTAACGACAGTGTTACAAAACATACTAAAAAAAAAAAAACAAATCTAACTGGAAAAAAACTAATCACGATACTATTTTCACCAAATATTCTACCATATTTGCGATCTTGCTATGAACAATCACTTCTTCGATGACAACCGAATAAAACTGACTCGTCGAATTATGCCACCAACTCGAGCGTCCAACATTCTAATCAACGGACTCCGTGCAATGCATAGATTCAAACCTTCAAACCATAAAATCCAATTGCAGTTGCGGCAAAGCAAACAAAGAAAGGCTGACAGCTCTTAGTTTTTTGTTATTTTTAATATCTGCATATTGAGAGAGAAAACTTTGTTAACAAAATGGTAAACATTTTTACAATGCTTTTTGCTTATTGTTATGTTTTTTTGTTTTTTTTCTTTTTTAATGCCAAGCCGATTTAATTTCGGTTTTTTGCTGTGTGCTTTCAAGGTTTATCCTTTGCAGCAGTGTGCAAAAAACGCATTTGCATAATATTTTGCATTCTCGCTATTGTCTGGCTAGCCAAACTTAAATCGAATTAAGTATTCCTTCTGCACGTCTGCAGCCAAGCATCAGACCACAGTGCTCACAGTGCCTCACCTGACGTGCGAGAATCTCCTAGGCGATTCTTTGCAGCAACGTCTGAATGGCTGACACCGCAATACGCCGAAAGAGCATCGGCGCAGTGAAGCGAAATCGCTGGCGAAAATAAAATATTGTCTTCGATCTGGTGCGAGTATTTATGGAATCATTACACTCTAAAGCTATCGCCGCTGACTTATCGCAGACGAGAATAAGCGGCGATAATTCGCCAACGAAGTGTTAATTTTATTATTTAGACAACACAATACAACGCAAGACAACACAACATACTATATTTAAAAATATGTTGGCTGTGCTTATTTATATTTATACTTGAATATAAAAATAAAAATCAAAATTAAAAACAATTATTGTAAAATAACAAACAAACAAACAAACGAACGAACGAACGAACATATGCACATCCATATACACAATGTACATATCTATTTTGAGACTAGTGAGGCTAAGTGTCATACATGAAGATTTTCAATGCTGTACAAATGCAAACGAAACGAAACGAAACGGAATGGGACGGGACGGGGGACGGGACGGGGGACGGGACGCATCGAAACAGTCGACCGTAGCAAGATCTACTATTCCATAGTTATTCTTGTTCTTCTTGTTGTTGTGATGAATATGCTTGGGTGTTTTTGTATTGTTGTTGTTGTTGTTATTGTTGCTGTTGCCTTATATTTTTAGTACTGCATGTGCGCCCCATTCGCATCATGAAGACGTCGTCGACGTTCACTATACGGAATTCGTAGCATCGACGGAGCATTTTCGTTTGTCTATTGACGTCATTGTTATTACACAAAACGTATATGTAAAGTTTACATATGCGTAAAAAATGAAATTAACAACAACAACAACACCATTACAAAGCAGCAAACATTAAGAATAGCATACAAGCGACAACAACAACTAAAGCAAGTCGAGGACGTTGTTGTACAAGTTGGCACATAGACATTAAGTCTGCTGCCAAAATTCCCACTTTAATTAAATTAATTTATGCGAAATTGTATATGTTTTGTCTCTTTCTGTTTCTGTTTCTTTAGCTCTTTCTCTTTCTCGTTTTGTTTTCTTTTCTTGTTTGGTTTTTTTTTTTGTTTGTTTTATGCTTTTGACTTGGTTAAAAATAAGTTTTATGAAAAATAAAGGAAAAAAACTGAACGACACCAAAAACAACAAAACGATCAATTTTTAGCTCAGAAGCAACGACATGACCTCGTTTAGTTTTGCTTTTATTGCGCATCATATACATCGCTGTTGTTGTTGTTGTTGTTGTTTTCTCATTCAGTGCTTTTCTACTTTCTCTTTCAGCTTTGAACTGTTACACCTGCAGCTACTTGGCAAGCTACAGCGATAAATCCTGCCTGGACAACGTGACTGCGACGCGGGCGATCAACTGCACGAAAAAATATTGCATAACAATGCGTCAGGAGGCGGTTGTGAGTACTTTGACTGCTTTGGCAGCACAATCACTCGCAGAATGTTTCAAAACTCATTAGGCACACACCACACACACACCCCACACACACACCCCATTCACCCCAGACTACCCACAGCCCACTCATCAATCGTCACTCACTGGCAGCCACATTGTATGGCCAACGACGACGAGCCAAGCATAAGCTAATCCATGTAAGCCAGCCACAAATTGTGTGGCCACATTCAGGCTGATCAGCTGCCAGCTGCCAGCGTCAGGCTCTGAGCTCTGAGCTGTGCGCTGTGCACTGTGAACTGTGTGCCAGCAACAAAGTTGTTAACGCTTAGCTAAGTCATAAAAACTGCAGATTGCGCAACTTTTTGGCAATCAGCAACACGAAGACACGAAGAGTATATTGTCGTTTTGTGTTGTTGTTATTGTTGTTGTTGTTGTTGTTGCTATTGTTGCTGCTACTGTTCGCATTACAGGAAATGGCGAAAATGTTAACAAAAATGAAAGTTTTCGGCTGTTGGCTTTTAACTTTTCACGTGTGCGGCCATCGTGTAATTGTACACTCACACACCCGTGCACTCTTGGCAAGCAGATATGTGCAATACGCATAGCAACAGCAGCAACAACATGCAAGCCATGGCAAGAGCAATAACAACAACAATGTATGCGGTTTTTATGACTCATCGCCGAACTTGCGCTGCATTTACTGCTGCAAGGCACATCAAAGTGAAACTTTGTAGAAACTTTGCCATCGCCTTCTGCGTAAACTCATTCAGCAATTGAAAACAGTTGGGCTCATGCCACCCAAGCGCCTTAACCCGAAACATAAAAAGCGAAAAGAGTGAGCTGACGGGTTTGTTTTGACGCTTTACTGAGCTGAATGCGAAATTAGTTGCACAAGAAAAGAGTAAACAGAAAAACGAAACAAAACCGAAGAAAAAAACTGAGCTTCGCGTGGCACAATCCATGCCAAGGATGGGTCCCATTCAACCGAGCGCCGCCACTAACTTCAAAGAAGACAACTCAAGACAATGCCTCTCTTGAAGAAGACACAAACACAAATTAATTATTTTGTACACTCGCACAAGAGTTGCCAAGTAAATGTTGTGCTCCGGCCGAGGCTAATCAGAGCTGAAGGTGAGCCCCCGGTTCGGCTGCGTCAGCATATTCAAGGCCGCATGTGCCTGCTGAGATATTTGTTGGACTTTGGGGTGGCTTATATGCATTTCCCTCGCATTAAATAGAATTTGAATGGGCTCAGCAGGAAGCCCGCATGGAAATAAGCCAAATAAACGCGCGCACAACGCTGCGTATGCGTATTGCGAACTATTAACCCAAGCAAAGCCGAAGCTTGTCTCATTTATGCATGAGATTTGCCTGCATTTGCGGTCAAATTTATGCTCCGGCATTTTATAACGTATTCTTTACGGGTAAAGCATAAATCTCACCATCTGACAATGAAAAAATAAGCAGACAAATTTCTTGCTGACGGCAACGACGACGACGGAGACGACGGCGGCGACGTTTGTGCACAAGCGTGAAACCCTTCTGTGTGGCAATTTTTTTGCCCCGTCTCGAATTCATGGCCAAAAACCGGGTACGCATTATTTGCTCAACTGCCCTCAGCTCAGTCCGCCCCCCGTCAGCAAACTAAAAACATTATTGAACCCACATGAGCAAAGGACACCGACACACAAAGTCAAACACACAACGCACAACGCTGACGTTCGGTTTTGGTTTTGTTACTCCTGCTTTTGCTCTTGCTTTTGTTGTTGCTGTAGCTATTGCTGTTGCTGTTGCTGTCGCTGCTGGTTTCACACTCAGCAGCAAAGACAACGAAATTTTATACATCCAACGTGCGCTGACTACTTGATTAAGTGGTTTTGGTGATTTTCAACGCTGACTCTGCACTGATTCCCGCTACGAGTACACGAGCACACGAGCACACACACGATACACGAGTATCCCAGCAGCTGTATCCGTATCCGTATCTGTGTCCCTCCCTGTATTTGTGTCTGTGCTGCTGTGCACACATGTGCAGGAGCCGACGCTGCGCCTGGCCCACACGCTCGCTCGCAGCAGCAGCAGCAGCAGCAGCCAGCGCTACACCAGCAGCATAATAAAACAGCTGCGACCGATATTCGACTTCATTATCCTCGCACCCCTCTGCAATGCTATTTATTTGTTAAGCTAGGCCACGAGTATTTATCTATTAATACGGTAAGCCACATACCGAAAAAACCGAAAACGAAAACGAAACCAAAACCGAAACAAAACCGAAACAAAAACAGAAACATTTTACTTAATCAAGTTTGCGTAAAGAGTTAAAAACTTGAGAATGAATGCTACATTTGTAGGCTCAGCAGCGTTTGGCCCTTGGCTGCTTTTTAACACACATGCTATAAAAAAAGTTGTCAACTCGGAATTTTAAACCCAAACTGCCGCATTGTGTGTCTGTGGTATGAACGTAACATTTTTTTTTTATTCCTTTGTCTCGTACCTGAGTCATTGTCTCTCAAGTTTCCGAACGAAACTGAATTAGTCACAAAGTTAGCAAAGGAAATTCTCCTTCTAATCTGGGAAATACTATTGCACAACAAAAGTCATGCGTTGCAGCACTCATTGTGTGATTTGCACCTTTGTGACGACACAACAACAACAACAACAACACGATGAAAACATACAGCACACACTCGCATTTATGGCAATTGATTGGCTGGCAGCAGGCCTGGGATTGGCATGTAACCAAGGAAATCGCAGTCAAGCACCGCCACAGGCCAACAAGGCCCATCTAATAAATCTCGTGCATTAGTCATAAAGAATAGAAATGTTTCGCTTTCATTGTCATACTTTCAGATTCAATATTTTACAAAAGTTCAAATAGATTTTCATGTAAAAATAAATGACTAACAAATTAAATATAACATTTACAGCAAATCGCAAGCTGCAGGAACACTCACGAAGCACATTTAATATATTGTATAATATTTGACTTATCTTGTAAAGAAATGCTTTGCATGTTTTTGCATTACACACACGAATATGCGCAGGTGCCACACACACACACACACACACATACGTACATATGCAGATTACATGTCAGAACTGTAGTATACGCAAAAGAATGTTTAATGTTCGCCACATTTGAGTTAGAAAAGTTCAGCTTATTGAAAAGAAAACCTTCAAAACCTTTCAAACATGGTCTTTGTTTGCTAAAACAAAGGACCCGCATAATGCAAGCTAAAACATGTAAGATTACACACATTCTTTGCGAAAAAGAAGTGGGTAGGAACTTTCAGGTGACGTTCAATTTATTTCCATTGGCTTTCTTCAATCGCAGGCAGGCAGGCAATTCAAGAAAAGTCTTAAAGCGCCCATAAAAGTCAACTGCGCAGATACGTATAAAGTGTTTAAGTGGAGACATCAACCCCATAGGAATAATTTCATTAAATACAATTTGTCACTGTAAAGCACAACGACAACGGCAACAACAACAACAACAGATGCTACATCAGCTAGTGAAATTGTCTTGTCTTATGAGTGTAGGATAGCCAGTCGCCTGTTTTTATTGTGTTTCACTTTAGTTTGGACACAGGACACATTCGGACAGACGTGGGAACGCGAGCAAATGCGCAAATGTTGGCTTAGTTGGCTGGGTCAAATTTAAATTACAGCACAGGCAAACACACACACACACACACAAACACACAAAGAGAGAGAGAGAGAGAGAGAGAGAGAGAGAAAGCGAGTGACTCTTTGCTTATTGACTTTAAGAATTAATCTTTAATTTTTATTGCCACAAATGTAACAACAACTAACCGGAGTCAGAAACAAAAGTTTCAAAGATCAACAGCGCCAAAGGGCAAGTAAAAATGATTTTCATAATGTAATGAAAATGCAGGATTGCGCACGAAAGTCGCACAGCTTTAACATCTGTCCGTCGCTCCTTCGGTCCCTCGTCCGTTTCGTCGGTCTAACTGTCACAGAGTGACTGAACAGCCAAGAGGCTGGCGGTGGCGGACACGCACAGGCCTGCTCCCTCGAAAGCCATTAAAAACGAATGCCAATTGTCGCTCTGGAATTTATTCACAGGCATGTTCTTGATATTCTTTGTGCTTCATTGTTTTTTTGGTTTTCTCCTTTTTACTTCTACTTTTTTTGTTTTCCGTGTTGATTTTTTACTGATATTTCTTCTTTTTTTTTTGCGTTTTTTCTCGCGCTTATTCAAAATTCAAATCAAAAATGTAAACATACAGCTTGGCTGATTATGATTTTTGCGTTAAAGAAAAAAAAAAAAAGAAGAAGAAATAAAGACAGCATTTTTTTATTTTATTTATCATGTAATTTATTTTTTTTTTTCATACGACTTCTTTACACACGCCTGAATTTATTAAAAGAAAAAATCCATTTGCAGTTGCGTATATTTTAAGCGCGAATGCGGGATGCTTTTCTTTTTTTTTTCCTTTTTTTTTTTTTTTTTGATTTAATTTTCATTTACAATTCAATCTTAGACAAGAACAAAAACTGCCATTGACTTTAAGAAATGGCAAGCATTTGATTTGTGAATAAAATAAAATAGAAATCAAATTGAATTGACTTGAAGTTGAGCTGAGTTGAGTTGAATTGAGTTGTGTGTGTTGTGTGTTGTGTGTAATGCGCTGAGTCAGCGCAAAGCGCAGCATTGAGTTCAAAGCGGCCAATAACAAAGTTAAGAGCGTCAAGTGAAAGTAATAAATCTTCATAAAACTGATGCAACAATCAGCGAGAGCAGCCCGAGATTTCTGTCCTTAGTCGTTAGCAGCAAGGAGAGCATGGGAGAACACTTCAGCCGAGTGGAGCGAGAGCAGCAACTAAGTCAACTAATGCACTTCAACGAATTCAATTAAAAACTTTCCTCAGCGGCGGACATTGAGGAGGCGCCAAACTTATGCACTTTAAAGTTTAAACTGTTCGAAATTGAAACTGTCTGCGGCGCAGCGTCGCACCCGAGGCGGGCACCCGCACAATGCTCGGCCACACACGCGAACACAGCAGCTCCCAACTTGGTGGCTGTGCGCTGAGGCCTGTCGGCGACCTGCGCTTGGCACACGTTGCGGCCCAGGGACCACAACACAAAAAACATGTGCAGCGGAAACATGGCAGCACAAAACTGCCTGCCTCTGCTAAGCTGCCGCCTATCTGCCCTTCAGTCTGCCATTGTATGTCTGTCCGTTTGTCGCTTGCACAAAAGCGATTTCAGCTGATTTTACGTGTCGTATGAGCAACATAAAATTTAACATGCAACACTCGTGATGTCGATGACAATATGCAAATAAGCGACACTGGAGGCGTGTGAAGGCAGCGAGTGAAGCAAAGAAAACAGGATGCTAAATGGGATAAGCAATAAATTAGTTTTTTCTCTTCTTTTTCATTTTTTTTTTTTTTTTGGTTTTTGCTATGTAAGTATTATACATACTGTATTTGATTTTCTTGTGCGGCTCAGAATTAAAATACATTATGTGGCATGTGCATAATTTGTTTGACAAGCCGCAATTTGAAAGTTTTAGCATAAAACACGCAACTTTCCCGTATCTCTCTCAATATGCAAATCAGTAATTTACAACAATGAGAAATAAAAAATGTGGCAAACATAATCAAATCAAAAATAAATACTTTCAACAAGAAAAGAAAAGTAATAACCACCCAGAAGCACCCAGAACCACCCAGAACCACCTTCAGAAAATCACATACTCGTATCATCGCTTATCATCGCTGAATTTTCATTTCATATTTTTATTTTGCCCGACTTTGCTTTTCCTTTCACAGCGCAATGCCAGCAAAGTTATTTCCTTTCTACGTGACTGCCAGGATAAGCCGTTGGTGAGTATGCAAAGCCTGACTATGTCCTTCAGGTATAAGCAACTGTTAAAATGCCACACACACACACACATACACACATGCATATGTTAATAATATTTGGCAGACTCAAGAATATTCTGCATTTTGCCAACTCAATAGAATCATAATCCGGTGCAAACGGATTCATCATTCCGAACGTACTATGGCGCCTGTCAAACGGACTTGTGCAACAACTCCACAGGCAATTCGCTGGCTAGCAATGGAAAAGCCAACTCCTCTGCGTCGCGGCCTCCGTCTGCGTCTGCGTCGAGCATCAAAGGCAACAGCACGACTCAAGGCACAGCAGTGCAAAATGGCATCGTCAAAGGCAAGAACGGCGTCAGCGGCTTGCACAGCAGCCACATTTCCATTATTAATATTTTCATACTGTGCACAATTTTGCATTTCATTGCGTGAAGTGTGGCTGGCATTGGACTTGAGCTGCTGCCAGCAACGCACTTTATTTGCAATATTAAAACAAAGTGAAGCCATTCACAAACGGCATTTAGAAATGAGTTTTATTGGCTGAGGCGACTCATGAAAGTCCGAGCTTGCATAATTGCGAGCAACATGACAGCAGGCAGCTTGGCATGCCAACAGACATGCGTGCGTTTGTGCGGCTCTGTGCAGCAAAAGCTGCCTCAGGTAACCAATTTCGTATAAATTTACAATTCACATTCATTTTCGACATTTCTCTCGATTAGCAGCCATTGCAAATACTTCTGCAAATCCTTTATGCTTTTATGCTCGCTGGACGAGCGACGGCTGCTGGACAGCAGCTTTGTCCCTTACAGCACACGTCATTTGAAAGCAATAGCAAAAATTGGCAGCATTCGGTTTTAATTAGCAAAAATGAAAGACTCCCGTCGGTCTCCTCAGGCACCGCTCGCATGGCATTCAACACAATAGCCAACATTTTTCGCATTGAAACGAGATTTCATATGGCATTTGTCGCTCAGCCAGAGCAAGACAATGGGCTGCAGCAATGTCACATAATGAAGAGTGGACTTTGGGTTTGGCAGTTCTTTTCTAATGATTTTTAGAAAAATAGAAAATTCCTCTTGTTCATATGCAATTTCTGAGAAAAAAGAAATAACACAGCAGTTTTCTTGTGTCGCTCAAATTAAAAATGCTGATGACAGTTTCTTGGGAAAAGCAATCGAGGCTAAAAAAAACCATGATGCCAGTGAGAAGCGATAAATACCAAAGTAAATGTGTGAAATATATAATTGCATCAATAAAATGAATAAAATAACACCGAAAGTGAGCATCAATTTAAACAATAAACGAAGCGATTATTAAATGATTTTCAAAATGAAAGGGAAATGGATTTGCGCAATAAAAAGGCATGTCTGCTGGCGTATACGTAATGTATTGCGTATACGTAGATGCCTATGTATGTTTGTGTGTAGACGACGTGTGCTGTGCTTTTGAAAATATCGTATTTTATATTGTTGCATAGGCGAAATCAAAGGCCGCGCCAGCTGAAAGCAAGTCAAGTGCAACGGTTAAATAAAATTTAAAATAAACATTAAGCGGGCAAAGCAAACCAAACCATCAAACAGAAGAAAGTAAATACGAATCAAATAAAAAACACAAAAAAAATGAAGAAAAAACGAAACCTTAAAGAACATTTTGTGCCATTGAAAAAACGTGCGAGAGAGAGGCAAGATTTCATTAAGAAATGAAAAAAAAAGTATTTTACGTGTAAATAATTTGCATGTAATCAAAAGTTGGCCCGCATTGCCCGCATTTGCATATGCACATGAGGACAATTAACAATTGGCAATTGCGCAGGCAGAAATCAGTCAATGTCATATTTTGACAGCACTCTTCTGCACACTTTCCGCCCTCCGTCACGAGGATTGCCTAATAGGCAAGCAGTGAGACAGAGAGAGTGAGAGCGATAGGCGGGAGACGCACTTAAGCTCAAGTATTGTCATAATTTCCGACCGCCTAAGGAAAGCGCCTGAAAATCATACAAAGGAAAGGGGCTGAGAGGAAAGATGTCACTTCGCACTAAGAACATTTTCCTCAGCTTTGCATTGCATGATTTTGTTTTAAGGAAATCAGTACGTCCTTGCCAGACGCTGTGTACTGTTTGAAAAGTCAGGGCGGGAGAAAAGAGGGACGAGTGCACAAGAAGGAACACCCGGAATATGCGTAAACATCAACGGAGGGAAACTGCAAGGAGAAGAAAAGGATCTCCGATCTGCTGACATGCTTGACTTGAGCCTTCAGGTTGAGAAATCAGTTTGGCAAAACAAAGCAATGTCAAATGCTTTGTTAGGCGACATGACACGTAAATCTCTCGCCGAGAAGTGTTTGCTCAGCAGACGCTGGCACATTTCTCTTGCAGGCACCAGCAATTAACAAAGGAAATTTTTAATTAGGCTGCTGCACAATCAACTACGGAGCAGCGAGTTCCACGCTGTGCGCTGACAAATTGCAGCTAATTTAACAACAGAGCAAGCAAGCCAAGAAGGAAGAGCCGTGAATAGTTTCACTTAAATTAGAAAGTTTTCAAATATTCATGGGTCACCACTTTATATTATGAGTTCTTGTTTTAATTCGTTGGCATTGTGAACATTTCAATTAATAAGTTTTACCTGAGAGAATTCTGATGAACTTTTGTAAATGAACATGAAAATGTAAATGGAAAAAAACAAAAGCTCATTATGTGTGAGTAAATTAAAAAGTAATTCAGGTTATAAGCCCATTAACGTATTACAGTAGATCAAAAATGGCAAGTCCAAATTGAAATGAACCAGGTCAGAGCAGAGCAGAGCAGAGCAGAGCGGAGCGGAGCAGAGTCGGACAGAGAGTGCCGCATCGTTTACAGTCATTTGCAATGAACGTCAACGCAGTCGGTGTATGATTCCATCAATTATCGAACAAATGGAACACGCTCGAGTGCATTGATATAAATATTTATTGTTGTTATTCCTGTATGAGGCGTCAAGTTGCGCTTTTGCCCGTATGAAATGTAATTAAGAGAAAATGGCTCGAACATGTGAATCCGTCATATCGTTACATATACATATATACATACATATACACATGCATACAGACAGACAGACAGACATACATAGAGACATGGAGACATGGAAACATGGAGACATGGAGACATGGAGACATGGAGACACGGAGCATATGACATGCAGACGATGACATGCGGTTAAAGTAGAGCAACGCAATGTGAAACCAAAGTGAAAAGGAAACAGCATGGAAACAACATGGCAAATTCTTGAATTTCACGCGGAAGTAATTTGTGAAAGCAAATATTGACTTGAACTGAATCGAAATCGTTGAACACGGCCAGGCAAAGAAGTGACAACAGTCGCGATGATGTTGATGCTGATGCTGATGCTGCTGTTGATGCTGATGTTGATGGCAATGTGATGCGCACTTGCCAGCTAAGAAATAAAAAAAAAAAAATATAACCAAACAAAATGAAGACAAAAACAACAACAAAAATAACAAACACAACAAAAAGAAAACATTGTGCTCTCATCATCAGCGCAGCAACCGCGGGGAGTAATCGTGACAACAGCCACAACCACAACAACAACAACAGCAATAAGAACAACAACAGCAGCAACAGCAATAATAATACATAAATAATAATAAATGAGCACAGAAGAGCCGCACAAAAGAATAAAAATTAATAAAATATCCATTTGCAATACTGTAGGGTTTTCTTTTTATTTTCCTTTACTTTCGCTTATTTTATTTAATTTTATTTGCTTTTCTCCGTACAAGTCCACTTTTGCCATTCATCCATCCATCCATCCATTCGTTCATCCATCCATTCGTTCATCCATCCATTCGTTCATCCAGCCATACGCATCTTTCAACGGTATTTTAAAAGGTGCGCGAAATAGCTTCACTTCACTCGCCGCCGCCAACTTCATGTGCTTCTTAGTGTTTCATTTCTTGTGTAATTTTTCGTTTTATTTTGTAAATTTAATTGGGGACAGTAAAAGCTGACGGCATTTGCGTTGGTGGCATTACGTGGAAGTCATGCCGTGACTAAATAACAATAATCATAAAAGACAAGTGAAGAACAAGCAGCGCCCCAAAAGTAATATAAGCAAAAACAACAACAACAACAGCAGCAGCCACAACAGCAACAACAACAACAGCAGCAGCAGCAGCATCAATCGAAATGGATATATAATGAAATTACAAAAGCTCGGGGCAAATGCTGCATACTGCTAAGTTGCTTTGTTGGCTGGTTTCTTGGTTGGTTGGTTTGCTGGGTTGTCGGTTGGTTGCTTGGCTGCTTGGTGCGCAGTTTAGTTAGCCGATGAATGTTGTGTTCATGTTGCGGCGACCAATGCCGCAGGCCAGGCAACCACCGAGGCATAGCAGGGACATAACTTAAGACAGCCACAGCAGAGGCATGTCGGCAGTGGGGCAGAGCGGTGGGGAGGCGGAGTGATGGACACTATTTATGTTGACGCGCCGCAGGAGCTGCCGCTTGCAAGACACCGGCAATGGCTTCTGACGCCGACAGAGCGACAAGGCAACGTTGCCCTGCCATTACGATATTTCCATTCAATTTTCATTCCGAATACACTAAACTTGTCATTGTGTCATTTAATGGGCATTGCACAAAGCATGCTGCGTTGCTTTTGTCGCATTTCTTTGCTGCGTGCGCGCAAAAACAACGCAGCACAAGCGAAACAGCATAAAACAACAGTGAAAGTGCCAAATGGGAAAAAAAGAGAAGCGTGCAAAAGCTGAGAAAAACAGAAAAGTGGGTGCGACGGTAATGACTTCAGAATGGTTTCGCTTAATAGAGTCAACGATGTCGCGACTGCCAGCGACGCCCGTTTATTCGCTCGTTTGCCGTGCCGTGCACTCTGCTCTGCTATGCAGTTATCTATGCTAGGCGACTCGTCGCGTCTCATCCCGTCCCATCCCGTCCCATCCTGTTCCGTGCCGACTTGTCATGTCTTGTCTTGTCTTGTTGTCTGGCCGCTAACGGCCGACGGTGACGACAGGGACGGCGACAAGGACAGGGACGGGAACGGCATATGCGGCATGTCAGCCACGGAAACGGCTGCCGGGCCAATGAACCTAAGCAGCGATGTGCCGTTGTTGGCAACACTTCCAGCGACGCGTCTGGCGAGTACGCGGGCGGGCGGAACGCTAATACGCCTGTCCAAGCCAGAGACTATGCAGTCGTCTTGCTATGCAGTCGGCTGTGGCTGGCGTGCAGCACACCCGTGTTTTCTGGGTATTCTGCGGTCGATCCCTTGGCCCGGTCCTGTGCGCCATGTTTCCCGCAGGAATCGCTTAATGCCGTTACAACGAAAATACAAACAATAAACAATTATAAGCTTGACGGCATTCACCGTTGCATTGTTGACTGCTTTTCATTTCCCTGTTTTGTTTTTCCTTATAAATGTTAAAAATAAATGCAATTTATCGTCTCTCATTTTATTTACCCAAAAAAAAAACACACACAAAATATAAAAAGACAATACGAAAAAAACAAAAATGTTTTTAAATTTGCAAAATGCTGAAAAAACTGCAGCGCTAAAATATGCAGACAAAAAAAAAACAAAAAACAAAAGCAAAAACAAATGACAAGTGAGTGAACAAATTTTGTTTATAAGTAAAATAAATTTCAGACAACAAAAATGTCTGTCGCTGCTGTAACGCTGCAGAGCAAAGGAAAGTAAAGTGATGCGGTTTCGTGGAACTGTCTTTGTAGCACGTGATTTATGCGCTGCCAGCATGGAAATGTGGGCGTGTGTGCGACTACAGCATGGGCGCATGGGTGTGAAAGCTCATGCAATGGGCACGACCGAAATTTCACTTTCGCTTAAATGTTGTATTTCCTTCATGCATATCTCATATTTATTTATTTATTTTTTATTCTTTTTTCTCTTTTCTGTTTTCCCTTTTTTGTGTTGGCGCAAGAAACACATATAAGCTATATAGCTAAAAAATTTAATTCAACAGAGTCACATAAAAAGAACGCGACATTGTTCAAACAAAGCGTCGAAGCATGTATTATCTAACCGGAAGTTCACGATGAGTCCAAAAATAATGTCGAAATATTAAAACAATGCAACAGAAAGAGACAAACGCATGTCTCACTCACACTCACACACTCACAGTAAATAAGTGGGAAGTAAAAAAAGTACAGAAGTAGACAAATCGCTTAGCCTGTGACCCTTCCTGATCCTCAGTCGCTCACACAGGCGAATCGCTGTTGCCGAGTGCATCAAGTGTTTCAATGAATTTCATTGAAAACACTTCGAAAATCCACTTTAGCAAAAGATATTTAAAATCCCTAAAATATATTAATATTTTTAGAGCACCTAGCCTTACATTGATCACTGTGCGGTGTGAAGTTCACGTCCTCCAAGATCGTATACCCGTACTGAATTTTAATATAAAAAAAAAACATATAAAACAAATTACCTTCTATAGCTTATCGTCATTTGCAACTTGCTCTTATTGCCGCTTATCGTCTCGGCATAGAAGCTAAACATCAAAAGCGGCGAATTGTGACAAAATCGAAAGCAAATTCTCGCAGCTATTGTGCGGCCTTAATGTTGCGTGGGTGGCAGCCGCAGCCGCAGCCGCAGCAGCAGCCATTCACAAGAAATGGCAGCGTCGATCGTAATATTTTCGTTTATTTTGTCATTTAAATCAATCTTTCACATGCAAAGTTTCGTTTCACGCAGATGATGTGTAAAATTTAGGCGACGAGCCAGAATTCGTTTTAAATTGCCAAATCGCAGAGAGGTGGACACACACACACACACGCACGCAAAAACACACACCTGCAGTGACGGCTTCCACTGAAAGGGAGCTGAGTCGCATATGGGGAAATTGTCCGCATGAGACCTTCCGCTTGCCGCCGACGCCGCCACTGCTGATAATTAACGGCGCTGTGACGTCAAGCGTCAAACGACGGCACTAAACCGCAGCCAAATCCCAACTACAGCGAACTGAACCCAAGCCAAATCAATTCAGCAGAGGCACACTTTGCTGCTATTTTTACGCAATGACGAATCGACGCGACGCTGGTGGCAGTCTTTGGCTCGACTGCGAGCGTCTGCTGCGACTGAGAGAGCGTCGTGCTGGCGTGCTGTCGTGCTGTCGTGCTGGCATGCTGTCGTGCAGTTGTGTCTGCAGCTTCCAGGAAATCCCCAATATCGCCATATGAATCAGCTTTCACAGCTGAGGCAAGTAAAACCGTCGACACTCGGATAAATAAACTGTGGACATGCTGGCCGGGTCTTTGATCTTGAGTTTCCGAGATGCTATGATTTACACAACTCCAGAGTGCATACGAGGATAAGCGGATTAAGAATGTGGAATGCAAGTAAATGCAAAACATTCCAAGCATTTCGCGTTGACTGCTCGAAGAGGCATGTGAAGTTTGGGAGTGCATGCCCGCCCATGTATAATGCATATGTAAGTAGGTATGTATACGGGAACATCATACGACACGGACGCGTGGCATGGCATCGAATGTTGAGCATGAGGCTGTGTGAAATGGACTAAAGCGCAATAAATTGGACGGCGCGGCGTCTGCTCTGCTTGATAAATCGTGTCGGAGCATGTTGATATTCAACAAAGATCTGTCAGTCATACGCAAGCAATATTAAATCGCCTTAAGCGAAAACCAACTGACAATCAATTAATTTTTCATTTGTTTCTACGCCATTTATGGCGGCATCAGTATCGCCCTGGGGGGCTCGACAGCGACAGCGACAACGACAGCGGCATCGACGAAGAGGACAACGACGACTGTGTGATGGCCGTCCGTCCGGCGGGCACTCATCGACAAAGTGTTGATGTGGTTAATTGGATTTAATGCAATTTAAATAAAAATATTTCTTAAAAATTAATACAGGCTGACACTTAGGCACTTAAAGTCATATAAAATTAAAAAATAATTCAGAAATAAAAGAATGGCCGCAATTATTGCACGGGAGGAGTATTTATGGCTAAATGATTTTTATTCCGCAAACGCACGTCTGCTGAGTGCGTCACGGTCGAGTGAACAAAGGATTAAAGCGTCAATAAAAACTGCATTAAGAATCCATAAATTAAATGCAAACTACTTGTGTTATAATAATAACAATAACAACAACAACAACATATGCGATTACTGCCCCAAAACTATTTTTAACACAATATACACAAGTGTTTGTAGATATGCAATACACATATATGTATGTGCATAGTATTGTATATGCGAGAGTCGGCTGCATATTCGCTGCTCATTGCTGCACAAAGTTCATTGACACAGTGAGTGGTAAATTTAGAAATTTTGCGCTTAAAAATAGTTTCACTTTCAAAATTAAAAATGGCATCTGCATGCATTCAACGCAAACAAAATAAATGCGTGTAAGATCTTTCTGCATTTATTTTTGAACTATTGCGCTATACTCGTATTCAACACTTGTCACCAAATTTCATTTTTGTTTTTCTTTGTTGCTGCCACTTTAATTTATTTCATTTTTATTAGCATGCATAAAATATGAAAAACTGCATGTGTGCTCGGCCGGGGCGAAGCCGTCGCCAACGCCTACGCGCAAACATGCCAGCACCGCAGCACCCCAACACCCCAACACCGCAACACCGCAACACCCAAACGCCTCAACTTCTCAACATCCGAGCATGCCAACATGCCAAACTTGCCAACTGCCATCCGAACGTGCGGGTCGAGAGGCGTCTGAGGGCGATCTGCAACGCAGCATGCCAAGCTTAAAAATAGCATAACGCATTTCCACTCCGAGTATTTATATTCTTATGCACATGTTGTTGTTTTCGTTGTTGTTGGTCATTTTTTTTTACTTCGCTGATGAACGCACAATGCAAGCGGGACGCATTAGCTAATTTTTTAAAAAGTGAAATCATTGACGTCATTAAGCTAAAAAAAAAGAAGCCAAAAATAGTTCCGCCACAAAGCAGCATTCGAATCAGCAATCTTCTACAAAGTAAGCAACACCAATGTAAGTCATGTGCAAGTGTGTGTATAGGTGTGTGTGTGTGTGTGTGAGTGTATTGGGTAAGGTTGGGGTTGGCGCTGCGCCAGAGTTTCGCCTTTAATAATTAGCGAATTGGTTAGCGACTGCCAAGATTTGAATTTATTAGCTTGGAAATATTGAAAGCAGTTTTCCGTTTATTAGCAGCGACAAAGAATAGCACAGAGTTCTTCTTTGAATCGAATTGAATTCTGCTTAAATTATATGCAAACAAATTAACAAGAAATGATGTATTCATTAATTTCAAAAAATGAAATACCGAAAGTGCTGAACAGGCACACCTAGAAGAAAACTGATCTGGCGAAATCGATGATTGCGCCTCAGCATAGAACGCATGCCTTGATTGCGATTTAAATTAGACGCACTAAAAAAAGAAGCGAGCAAATCCTTCATGAGGCCAAACCATGCAGAAGTCGTTGAGCTCGCTTCACAAAAATAGCTGCAAGCGTATAGGGAACAATAATTGATTATAGGATATTTGTCATTTGCAAATTAAAAGCAAAACAATGTTGCCTGCTCTACGTTGATAAGTTCAAGTACATTAAAATTATAGTTTAACAAACCCAATTCAATAAACGCAACACAAAAAAACTGTGAAAAATATTCGCACACGCAAAACACAAAAAAAAAAAAAACGTACAAAGACCCTCGAGTTTGGTGAAATGATCGCAGCTAATTTTGAAAACACTTTTACTAATTTCACAGCGTACATGAACTAACGCAAGCGGACAGACGGAGGGACAAATAAATGAGCAAGGGGAGCCAGCGAGCAATGGACAAATAGAATCATTCATAAACATGTTGAAATGCGACCGTGAGTGTTGCCAATCGAACGCCATTTGTCAAATGTCAGCGCGCAGAGGTCGGCGGCGCAAGGGCGGCTGGCAAGGCAGGGGCGGGCAAGGCCGCCGCTGTAGTTGAGCGAGTTTAATTATGGAAGGCAACACAATGGCCTGCCATGGCGTGTGTGTACGTGCCGGTGTATGCGTGTTTAGCCGGCGATCGGCTTTCGCAGTGACAAACCCGTCAATCCCGCGATTGATGCATGATTGATGAGCAGAATGCAAAAATGCGAAGCGAAATCACGTTGAGGTTATTAGCGGCAAATCTTATTCAAATATCACTTCGGCAACGCTAATACAAAAACCCTGTATCATAAATTGCATTTATGCACTCTTTGCGCTTTGCACTTTGCGCTTTGGTCTTGGCTCTTTGGCATTTTGTTGCTGGCATCATATTGGATTACGTTGGCTCTGAGCGCTATCCAGCCAGCAATATTCAATAAAATTTATAAGTTAAATGTAGTTCGGAAATTGAGTTTCATTTTATATGTACATAGCTGACAGCATGCTCTGTCAGATGAAAAGCAAAGTAAATTTGCTGCCACTAAGTTTTGCGATTTTCTTTTCTCTTCTTATTATGTGCCTTTTCTTTCAACTTTCCCCTAGCCGTCTTGGCTTGTGCTCAAAGCACATGGCCCCCCCTTTCGATTGAATAAAGTTGCCAAACAGGATGAACTTTTCGCATCGCACTTAACATATTTGCCATAAATAATCTAATTGCATTAGGAGACCCCAGGCAGTTGGATTTGAAAATGCAGCTCAATTCGAAAGACAAAACCTATGTGGCTTGTCGTGTGGCTATGTATTTTACATTTATACATACACACACACACACGACATATACACGTCCATACATGTCCATTGGTTTGTGGTCGGTTAATCCAAATCTTTAGCTCACAATAATCGATTTGTCTAAACTCTTTGATTGTTGAATGTGTTTTTTTTTTTTTTGTTTTATTTGTCGGTTGGGGTTGGTTTCAAAGCATTCGCTGAGTGTGCACAAATTATTCTGAGTGTATCAAGAGCTTTGCCCGTTTCGTGCCGCCTAAAAGTATGCAATGCCAAATGATTAAATTCGAGGTGTACTATATGTTACACTTGCATAGCAACTGGGAGTGCAATTATATCTTTTTGGAAATGTTTGCACAAACATCGAATAAACAAGTGTTCATTTGAGCTGCTTTTGCCCTGAGAAGACAAATCAGATTTAACCAGTTTATATATATGCTCTGCATATGTTAGCAGAAAGAAATCTCTCTAAATCGGAATTTTTCAATATATTTTATGGAGACATATATATAATAATAAAAATATTTTAAATAGCATATTAATTTCGTTGCTTTGATGGACTCCACCTGTTGCAAGGTGTCTTCTTATGGTTAATTTAAGTTCTTCATCTATTGTTGTTACATTGAGATCATTGTGCAAAACATTGTTGGGTAAATACCTACTCTGGGAGTGCGTTGATTATTGTGCTCAGTATTTTTGTATTTATTAGGTTGGGAAATAAGCGATCGTACCGTAGACGAAATCTGCTAAGCTCAACTATTACAAAATGGCATATTCATGTTCCCGGAAGATTCACTAAATATATTTCAGCGAATCAGCAACTCTAGCCAAGAACCACATGGCGGCTGTTTGACATTTGACACACTGTGGACATTTTACTCGCGAACAACCATAGAAATTAATCGGGGTGCAAGTAATCGGCGATCGAAAAGGATTGTGCAATAGCGTGTTTATGTTTTTCGCGTTGTGTTGAGTGTTATCTGATAAGAAAAACAATGAAGTTTTGTTTTTGTGAATAACAACCCTGGGTTTTGTACAAATAATGCCTAGGAGAAGAAAAAAAAAATTCATCTGTGCTTCTGTTTCTTTCAAAATGAAAACTTTAAACAAAATGTGATTTGGGGAAATTTGTGAGGCAAAGTAGGCCTCAAATATCTACAAAATTTGACATATCGTAGACCTGTTTTAGCATTAAGACATTAGGTTACAAATTGTCGAAGCGAGCAGAACTCGGAAAAAAAATAAAAAATAAAATTTTCTCCCTCTCCCGTTGGAAATAATTTTTTTCGTGCCGGTAATTTTCTCTGTCCCGCTTCTGTTCCGCTCTCCAACATTTTTTCGGTACGCGAAGAAGTATTAAGAAATTTTATGAACTAAGTATGAGTAGTGTAACAGAAACTAAAAACGCTGCGAAGCTCCAAGAGGCAAATCATCATACGAACGCAAGCGCAAGTGCATCAACGACTGAAGCCGAGAATGAGAAAGGAGCCGAAAACAACGTGACTGAGCCAGCCCAGTCGAAGCCGTCGCGCGAGGACCCCAAGAAGCCAGAGACCCCGAAAAGTGGCCGTACATTGGGCATATTCAATGCCGAGGACTTCCTGTCCCGTGCGCAAATGAACGACAAGATCAACAACATCTTGCGCTCGCCAACCAAGACTCCCAATGGCGTTCGCCAACGTTCCGTCTACACCAACATAACACCATCTCCGGTAAAAGCACAAACCCCACAAACCCCATACACCACACACCTCACACCCCACATCATCACGCATACAAAAACAAGCAACTAAATGAAATAATCTCACATCATTTTCATATTCCCTTCCTCTTCGTCCTGCAGCAGCCAACCATGCGTTTTACAGGCACTGGCCAGCCGCATCATCACTTGCCACGCTCGAGCAGCTCCACGGTGCTCGGCATTGAGCGCGGCAACAGTTCAGGCATTTCGGTTGGCGTCAACGCCAACGTCAACAATCCGCTTAGCGGCAAGGAGAGCTCCAGCCAGACGAATGTCTCGCAGCCGCGTCCCGTCATGACCATGCATCTGAACGCGGTGTCCCCACAGCCGCACTTCGCCAATCCATTCGACGCCGGATTTGCTGCGCGTGCAGCAATGCCTCGCGGTGTGTTCAGCGGCCGCTTCTCAATGCCTCCTGCAACAGCTTATACATACGACAACGAGGCCACCTATCGCATGGTAGGTGAACCCTAAACACAGCATCACTTTCCCCGTTTCCCATTAGATCAACAACAAAAGCATAAACCGCATCTTTCCTTGCTTTCCCCCTATTAGCCGCAGGCACATCATGCCCAGCAGTTTCCGGCTCCGATGCCGCCGCCACCCTACGCCATTGGTCGCCTAACCACGCGTGGCCTGGACTTTGACAACGCCACTCCGCCATCTTGTCCGGGCTCTGGACCGATTGCCATGTCCAATGGCACGATTCAGCTGCGTCTGCGCGACGGCGTGCGGTAAGTCAATGCTGCAATAGATCGCTGCGGGTGAATCATGTCGTCTACACTTTCTTCCAGCATCGATATGACTCTGGACAAGGCCGTTCGCGTGCTGAATCAGCGCAGCATGGTGGCCATCGCTTTGTCGCGCAACTGCAGCAACTCTGCACTAATTCACCCGAATGGACGCGTCTTGCAGAGCGGCTCCAAGGTCGAGATAGTCACTTATGACGGTATGAAGACAAACAACTTCGTGTAAGTGCCCTCAAGCCGCTTCACATATGCAATAGACGATTCTTAACCGACTTTCCTCCTTCCCCCGCTCCGGCGACTTGCAGGCGTTACGCCAAGATGTGGTACAAAGGCGTCAGCTTCACTAGCGAATCGTGCGCCCTCATCTACCTGGTGGACACCGCCGGTACGCGCACCACCACTGACACGTTCACCGATTTGACCAAGGACTATACCTTAGCCGTGTTCTATGAGTAAGTTCACAGCACAGGCCGCAGCAAATGAATGAATGAAATTAAATTTGGTGAAAATTGTTCACGCAGCGACTCGCGTCATGGCCCCTCGTTTGTGCAAGATGCAAACGAAGTCATTCAGAATTCTTCGTACTCGTGCTCGGATGATGGCACCGAAATTTATGATATCAATGGCTTTCGCATCACACAGGCCGCTGATGGTCTGGTCAAGGTGACTCGCACACACAACAAGTGTTTGATTCGCACAAGTCCTGGGAATGGCTCAGCCACTTTGACCACCCCTGGCATACATTGCACCGCATCCCTGGGCAAGACGTCGCATTTGTTTGTTCGGTAAGTTCTCTCGACTCTCGATCGGCTGAACGGCCTTCGGCTCTCGGCTATCAGCTATCGGTGTTAGTGGCCATTGAAAATGTACCGTCCGCTCTTCCCCCACAGCCGCAATGAAAAGCGTATGCACTTCGATGGCTCCTGCTTCATCGTGCGTAACGCTGGCCACTCGGCTGGCTTCAATGAGAACAACCTTCTCATTGTCTACTAAGCAAGTTCCGAGCTCCACATGCTCGAATGTAGGATTGCGGCAACGGCAACTGGAATGTGTTGCTCTGCTGCAGTGCAGTGCGCCTTCATAATGGCGAGAGAGGAGAATAAAAAACTACATAGAAATCAAATTACACAACAAAACAAAATGGTAAACCGATGAAACTACAAATATTATACAAATTATTTGCTAAAATTGCAATGCGAGTCACGACGGCAATGAAATGTTTTTTGCATCTCAGCGTTTGCATTGTGGACTTGACTAATATTGATCGTGGATTGAAAATGGAATAGAATTGGTCTGCCGTCGCCTCGCGTGAAAAAACATCTATTTGCAAATTCAGTTAAGAAAATTTTCTAATTTTATACAGGAAAACTATTTCGAACGATAAAACACACACTGCTGCCTGAGCATATAAAACGCAGGACGTTGGTTTGATGAGTTACTTGCCCGCCTTGCGGGCCTTTCCTAGAGTATTCATTTTTTTTTTGCTTTCCTTAACCACAAAACCGAAAAACAAAAGACAAAAAAAAAACAAAAAAACCTTTTTCTGGTAAAATCAATTTCAAAATTATATTTCAAAAGCAGCTAAATTGTCCGAACCTCCCCCTCCCCATGTGAATGTCTTACTTTACATAAATACGCGTCGCCGAAAAGTTTTAATGTACAGTCAAAATTCGAAAAAGCCGTCAACTTATTTGGTATCATTTAGTGTTTATATTGCGTCGAGGATAATTACTCGCGAAAAGTGTGCGATAAGTTAATGGAATCTGAGTGTTATCCCGTTTCATCCACTATACCCGTGGTAGGATTAGTATGAGTTGAAGCCCAGGCAGCAGCAGTAATCAATCGCATCAAATGGGATCAAGTTGGATTACAAATACAAATAAAAAAAAAGCAAACAAACCAAAAAAAAAAAGAAAAGAAAAGAAAATCAAAATCAAAAAAAAAAAAAACAATATAAAAAACGAAAGAGAAAAAGATTAAATGAAAAAGATTTAAAAAAAATAGACAAGTACGTCTTAAAGTACAGGAATATTTAGTATTTGTAATACTTTTATTAAACTTCACTATGGTGCCTTTAACTATAATTGCCAGACGTTCATAGTTCTTGGTTTTCCATTAACTTTTCCCTGAAGTTAGATACTCCTGCGATACATGTTCATCCATTATTATTTATTATTAGATTTACGTACACTTCATTCTTTATTAACATTTACTAAACATAAAGAGAAACCCGCAACAGCTTTACTCATCTCCTCAAAGCTAAATTTAAATTATGTAACAAATTAATGCGAATTCATGTAATTACGAAAAAAAAATAATAAATGCAAACTAACCAGATTTATCCGGACTTTGATTGAATGATGTCGTTGCACGTTGAGAGAAGTGGGGGGGAAAAACTCGAAATGAAAATTCCTTTTCGCTTTCATTTTGCTTATTGACATTTGTGTGTTCGTGTTTGTGTTCTCAATTGCCAAGTTCAGGAACTCGAATACGAGAAATGCGACACAAACTTCATTGCATCTACTTTGCATACATTTGTTCATAAACAAATCCCATTCATGGCAAAGTGCTCTTGACATTTATTCATTTCTCCATGAATGCGTATGGCAGCAGTTATTTCATTTTTCCAAATGCATTTTCAGCAAATATACGTATGTCTGTCTGTATACATGTATATGTGTCGCATTGTACATAATACGAAATACAGAAAATTTTGTGGTTATCGTTACAATATTCGACGTCGCAGTAGCCATCGTGGCCGAGCAACCGAACCGAACGTTGGCGCAATGGCCCTGGCAGAGGCGCAGGATAAGCGGCGCAAACACAAGCCAATGAACAGGCGGCACTAGTGGCCAACTTCAAACGCTTTTCACACTTAATTGGGCATAAAATTAAATCAACACTGATTAGAACACTTGAACTGACAACAACGAATGCCAAGGACATGCGACCGACTGAGCACACACATACACACACACACAAACACACCGACAGACACTTTGCAGATACTCGGCTCAAGTCCTTGTAGCGATGTTTGTATTTTTTGTTGTTTGTGTTTAGCATAGCCAAAGCCGTGAAGAGACAAATGGAGCTGCTGGCTGTTGCCTTACGAATTGTGAACAAACCAATAACAGGCTCCGAGACAAGCTGCGGTGTCCATGCTGTGGCACTGAGTCTGTCCCTGTGCCCCAGTCTGAGACTGAGACTGAGGCTGAGTCGACTAACAAGCGAGCTAAGCACTAATTGATCAAAAACAAACATGGCGCATGGGCATTGCTGCTGCCGTTGCCGCTGATGCTGCCTGGGACATGGAAACAAAAGACCAATGCGGATGTGCCAATGTGCCGATGTGCGGATATGCGGAAATGAATGCGGCAGATTGTTGCTGCGCATTATGGCG
Organism: Stegana nigrithorax; assembly: GCA_037044495.1. Lineage (NCBI taxonomy): Eukaryota > Metazoa > Arthropoda > Insecta > Diptera > Drosophilidae > Stegana > Stegana nigrithorax. The sequence continues at coordinate 87,268 of JBAMBQ010005106.1, read as the reverse complement.
GCCGAAAATCGAAATGCAAAAATTATCGAAATCGAATTTCCCGTTTTCGTTTAGCAGGATTTGCTTTTAGTTTCCAATTACGGTCCATTGCATCAAAGCACACCCCTCGGCACGGAAAAACTGTTTTCAGTTTTCAATTTTCAGTTTTCAGTTTTCAGTTTTGTTGTCTGTTCCGGTCGAGCGCGCGTATCAGCCTTTAATGCAATTAAATGCAATGCAATAAATCTCGCGCGCGCATGTTGCATTTGCGCTTACCCAGGCCGCGCCAAACGAGGCACAGGCGTCGCCAATGGCATCACCTTCGCAGTCACCGTCACCGTCACTGTCATTTAGGCGAATGAGCAGAAAAACCGGTGTGTGACTAAAATCAATTTTCAGGACATTGAAATATTGGGCACAACGTTGGCAAGCAGGCATGGCTTGATGCCCAGAGTGTCCTCGGTGCCCTGGATGCCTGCGTAGCAACCAGGCACTAGACGAAACTCACACACACATACACACATACACACACACGCGCTGACAATGAAACTGCACGCAGCGCCGAATAATTTATGGCACGAAGAACGTTCGCTCTGCGATAAATGAATCACTCAAAGCTGGCGCAGGTTAGGACACAGGTTGGCTGCCGTTACGATGGCATGCGCGAGGACGGTGACGGGGACGGAGACGGGCATGGCTTGACTCGTTGCGAAGTTCGGTGACGTCGACAAGAGTTAAGTTTGTGGCGTGTTGAGTTGCTAAATTTTGACAAGCACCAAAATTAATGACCATGCCAGGTGAAGAGAACATGCAAAGCAACTCACGGCAACGACTCAAAGCACGACGGCGCTGGCAGCTGAACGATGTGCCAGAAGCAACATGCTGCAAACACAAAGGCACGTCTGCCCCTACAAGTAGCGGAGTGCTGTAGTTGGGGGGTGGGACTGGGGCTGGGGCTGGTACGCATCCAAGCTTCAGCTCCGGCTAAAGCTCAAAATCTGTCTGACGAATGCTTCAGCGGCAAAGTGCTTTTCCAAGCGTTTGGGTACTTTACGCCCGATCGAGCATCGTGCCGAGCAAACGTCAACTGTTTGCCTTTGGCTTGGCTTGGGCATTCGGCGCACTGGCGCACTGGCGCACTCCCTGCCTCCCACGTCGCCCAGCCGCTCACTGGCAATTCGCTTTGAATTTGCTGAGCCCCATGCATATTAAGCTGTCAACAAAGTGTGCTGTGCAAGTCAGCGCCAGCCATCAAATAAATCAAAAACGCCTTTTCGGGGCGAATATGTGCAGACCGGTGAACATCAAACGATTTCCACGAAAAGTATTTTCAAAGCGTCGCGTCAGAGACGAGAGTCGTCACACTGTAGTGCTAATAATTTAATGGAGACTCAATAAGCAACATTCTCACCTGCGCATTCGCAATCATTGCGAGAAAATGTGGGGCACTTTGTTGTGCCTTTGATTGCCGTGCACTTTCACCTGGCTAAGGCTGCTTGCTTGAATTGGCTTAGCTTTGAATAATGTCTTCTTGAGGGGTTTCAAATATTAGCAACATTTGCAAGTACAAACGTCAGTTGTTTGCTCTGAAAAGGTGTCATTAAAAAGTCAACCTAACTGTGAACTCAGAAGCTCTTCAAACGTCGGAGCAAAGCAGTTTGAACAACACACACACACACACACACACACAACACATCTCATCTCAAGAAGCCATTTTATTCTTGAAGCGCTGAAATCTTCAAATAACCGCATTTCATATATTCTCCAGCTGATGACGCCATTTGAGACACTCACGAGGCAACTTGCCTCGCAGTAATTAAATGATGTGCAGCAAATCGAAATTCCCAGTTTATTAAACCATCGTAAGGATTCTCGTGCTATATGCGGCTGATGTGATACGGGGCAATGTTTCTAAATCGATTTCGAATGAATTTTTTTGATTCAAAAATGATTGTCTTTGGCTGAAAAACCTCTTTGGCCAATATTGTATATATATATGAAACTTTTTGAGAATCTATTAGAAGCATCCACAATAAATATAAAATAAACATAAATTAATTTTGCTTCACTAATCTGGGAAAAATGATTATCCTTTCAGCTGGAACATGTATATAATGTGAGGCTTTTTCATATGTGGCACTTTCAGTTAACATTTTCAATCAAATTCCATTTTGGCTGCCACCCTCTGCTGAATAATTATTTATCAATTTATCTAAATATATGCATTGCGTGAATATTACATCTGTTGTCAAAATTGTTATTCAGTTTGTTCACTTAATTTAACAGTTTTAAATTTTCGGAGCTTAAATCATTTTGAATGGAATTGAAATGCTTAGCATATACAAATACTCGCATTATGTAAATATGATATGCGAAAGCCAAAGCAAAATCGGATACGAATGCGGATGTGGATGCGAATATGTAAATGCGAATCTCAATTTACATCGCACAAATTATGCGAAATTTGTATTCGTTTCAGTTCTAATTATATTAATATTCTTCCACGTTTATTGTTACATAACAAAATGCAAAATAAGGAATGCCTCGATTAACCAAGTCAGCTGTGAACAAGTGTTTTGTGTAAATGCACACGCACACACACACACATACTCACACACACACATATCCTCAATGACTAATGCTAGGAGTAAACTTGTGCTGCGATTAAAATCAAAATGAAATTCGAAACGCATTGTAAATCGAATCTCATGTTTGTCCGAACCAGCCCCCCTCCCAATTCGGCGTTGTACATGCACACAGCGAATGCTTCGTTGAATACTTACTGCCTGCGCTTTCCCTCTTTCCAGTGGACCGGGGTAAGGTGTCCTGATTAAAGTGAGTCCACCGAAGTAATTTGCAGCTCCGTGTCTCGTGCTGCTGCTCTGCGTGCCAGTAAATTAATGTCATATGTGTGTATGGCAGAAACGAATAAAACAAAATATATGGGGCAAGTTACGAGTGCCGGGCACTTGCTTTTCCCAATTAACATCAGGTAACAACCAACGTAAATAATCTTAATGAAAACGCATGGTGACAGCATTGCAATGAGTCAGATTTATATGCAGCACAGTGAGGAAATAATTGATGTTGAGTTTTGTGCCACTCTTGGAACCCAGAACCGCAGTAATATCCGTTCTCTGTATGGCACTTACTAACACAGCCATGGACATGCACATGCACTCACACACACACACACACAGACACAGACACACACACAATAAGCAGACGGAAGCATTCTGGAGCAGACGAACTCGCCAAATGCTGTGTCTGCTGCGTTGCTGCTAAGCTGTCAGAGAAAAATGCGATAAATTGTCACAACTTCGCTGACAAATTATAAATCCAAAAATTTATGAAACTTTAAAAAGATAAGAGCAATGTCTGAATGAGCAAAAAAAAACAAAAAACAAAAACACAATAAAAAAAAACAATGCCAGGGTTCATTGACACAGAAATCCGCAGAGACAACAAATGGCGCATGAGTGATATAAATTATGCTGGCGACATGCCTAAAGCTGAGCTTCACTTCTTCCTTTTTGTCATAATTTTTCTGTTTCATAGTAATTTACTTATGTCAAGCATGTGCTACGCGAAAGCACAACACCATTTTGGCTAACAAATTAGCCTTAACGGCTTTGCTATGCAATATTCAAATGGAAGTAATATACGTACATCAGAACATCACGTTAGGCTGATTGAATTGTCTGCAAAGTGAAATTAAGCTGGATAACTAAATTGAACTCAACGATTTTGCATAAGTTCAAATTATGCCTTATAGCAGCCATGGGCTATCGCACAGAGGACTGTCGACCCAGAGAACCGCTTTCACAAACTCTTTTTGATCATCATCATTTCCATAAAATATGTACCACATTCTGTCTTTAGAGATGTGTGGCCTATTATTGCATGCATGACCAACTGGACATTAAGAATTTATTATTAGGAATATATCGATTGGCGAGGCTCTTTCGATTATGACGCAGAAAAAGTTTCAATTCGAAATCGTTTTGTTAATGAAGCCTTAAAAGAGAGATATAAAAATATCAAAATGGACATTAGACCAAACAAGAAAGCAATATTGCTTACTGCTTTTTGCCAAGCATGACCGGGATCTTATTTTTATAAATGCGCAATTTTATGCATGTTAACTTTTTACGCTTGAATAGCAAACAGAAGTTGAAACTTTTTAATGCCCTTGAGCTCAGAATGTTCATATGTTTGAATGTATGTCTGTATGCTTATGTGTGTGTTTGTGTGTATGTGTGTGTGTATGTGTGTTCAAGGAAAATGCTAGTTTTCATTTTCCTTTATTTTTTCTTTTTTTTTTTCATTTTCGGTATGGTTTGGTCTATTGTATATTATTTTGCTTTGCTTTCATGTTTCTTAATTTACTTTTTGTTTTGTTCCTTTGTCTGCTTGAAATTTAATATATAAAATTGAAACGTGAAAACTGTGCATGAACAATTGCTCACAATTTATGACATTTGCAATTATTGAATCTATAGTGCCTAAGTACCATAACCAAGACGGGAAATAGTCGTATAGCAAGCAAACAATGGCTAACACTCGATTATTCATAAATTCAGCAGTCGTTGTCTATTTATTGGTATGGTACGTACTTATGTTGAGAGAGCTAGGAATAAACTTCCAGGACTTGTTGTGCCAGCCCAGAACAAGAAGACATATATTAATAAACAACATTTGAATATAATTAATTGCAATTGAATATGATTCCAAATTGGCTATAATTTATTGCTGGCAGCAGAGAGGGGGCCAAGAGGTATTCCGGCATTAGAGCCATTAAATATGTCAATGGTAACTAATTAAGGTTGTTAAAATATTATTGATGCTTAACGTGAATACTCTGACGCTATCTTTTCTTGGCCACTGACGTTGCTTGGAAGGGGTTTTTATTGCAGTCATAACTTTTCGATTGACTAACGTCAGATGTCGTTCTCGTTCTCATTCTCGTTCTCGTGCACTTGTCTAATAAGTTTCACCTCAAGTGAATTACCCATCAAGACCCCAATTAAAAACAGCACAACAATTGCACTTAATTACAACACGACAACAACAACAAATACATACAAGAATAACACAGCGAACGCAGAAACAACAAAACAGGAACAGTGGCAGCGACAGCGTCAGCAACGGAGGCATCAAAAGCCAACTATGCGAGGATACACTGCCATGAGCGTAACGAGCTAATAACAAAAGGGAGCATAACATTGACAAATAATAATCCACAGCCACATTCACTTGTCAGGAGGTACGAGTGCGTAAGGATAACGACTTAAATCGCAAATCATGTTCGAAGGCAGCGACAAAACAAATGCGAGCCGGGGGCACGAGCACGCGAAAATGTCACTCAAATTGAGGCCACTTAATGCCAACATCGTCATCGTCAACACCATCACCATTCTCGGAATCCTCAATTTGAAACTCGGACCAATTGTGTTTATTACACAAAATTTTTATGGCCGCCAAATTCCACAATTGTTGTGCAGAATGATAAATTAGCGCAGGCAGCAGCAAATGCACACAAGTGAGCGCAGTCTGGGCCGCGGCGGGAAGGGACGACTTTATGGAATTTTCAAATTCCACAAATGAAAAGAATCGAGTTTATTCTCAGTTGTTGGCCAAATCCGCTCCGGCCTCTGCGTGTGTGCGCTCGCCTTTGCTGTCATGTTCGCAATTGCGAAATACAAAAATTTTGACGTTTATTATACCACCGAAATAAATGTTGAATTCACCAGCACCGGCAACGGCACCGGCTCCGTGCACTTGCGGCGGATGAGCATTTGCAGATGAGCACTTGCTTTGTGTGTAACATTGTTTTCGTATTTGCTTAACATTTCGTCATAAAGTTCAGAACTTTGCCGTTGCATACTTTTGTGCGTCGCACTGAGTATGCCAAGTGGCAGCAGACGACAGACATGCTTGGGAAACACAAAACGTGCTTTTGCCACTTGGCTCTTCCGACATTTATTTGCGACAAAAACAGCAGCAGCAGCAGCAGCAGCAACAACAACAACAACAAAAATAAAAAGAAAAACAGCCACAATATTAGTTTTATAAGTGTAATTCAAGTGGAAATTTATGCATGGTTTGCCGATTGAGTCTACGGCCAAATTCGAACTTTAGCCCGACCTACGTGTATAGCTTCGATATGCAGCAGTTATGAGCGAACGAACGAACGAAGGAATGAACGAACGAACGAACGAACGAATGAACGGTCAAAGGCGAAAGTAACTTTATTGATTTGAACGCAATTAAATCTAAAGGCATTGGCACGCAAGGCGACACGCCTGTGGACATTACTTAAAAGCCCATAAATTAAAACAAACTAGCAAAGAGCATCACAGCATCTCCGGCACGCAGCAGACAGAAGGCCGAACATGCCCGGACACGCGGACGAATGCTCGCAGATGAGCTACAGCTGCCAGCTGTCTTTGAAGTATGCAATAAATAAAGGCAAAGCAGCGAAAAAAGAAATGAACCTTTGGAGCTAAATCGTGAGCAATCATGTTTTCGTGCCAGTTCCAAGCACTGTGCAGCACTCCTCTGCTCTACCCTGCGCTGCTCTAGTCTGCTCGGCTGCCTTCTGTGGCATGTTTGGTGACATGTGCCAAAATATTCCCAACGTTGCAAACTTGGCGGCTGCAATGCGACAAGCCAATGAATTTCATCAAGACTGGCTGGCTCCCTGCCCGTCTGCCCGTCTGCGCGTCTGCCTGCCTCCCTGCTTTCCTTTAAACAGTTTCTACTCATGCATGCGTCTATGTATAAGTGTGTGTGTGTGCGTGTGTGTGTGTGTTTGTGCAATTGTAAATATGGTTTTATATGGCTTGGCATTGCTTCAAGGTGACAGTGGTTTTTATAATTTTCTCTTATTTATTTTATTTTTGTGTTTTTTCGGTTTTTGTAGTCTACCAAATTTCCATATTAATTAAAACTCAATCTCTGTGTGGGCGGGCGAGCGACAATCTGTCGAGGTGAAGCCAACATTCACACGGCGCTGGTGCTCCGATGCTCTGATGCTCTGGTGCTCTGGTGCTCATTAAAGACATCGAAAATAGAGACAACAGAAACTGCGGCAATGGTAGCAAATTTCTTCATTAAAATTCGTATAACTAAGAGATCGCTTTTGTTGAACTAGTTGGTTTCTTGTTTTTCTATTTTGATGTTGTTTTTAATTAAGCGAGCACCTTCGACACGCTGAAGACGACAGCAGACAACAGTCAGCAGTCAGCAGACGACACTGGCAGAACAACTCAACAACCATTTAATGAAGTCTAATGGTAAAATGATGTTATGCAATTTATTTTGCTTCTGGTGTAGCGGAGTGTTGGAAAATCAATTAGGGTTTCAGTAATGCGAGCGCTTCGCTGTTCTCCCGCTTACCCGCTGCGAAAGTGAGTTAGGAGTGCGTGCAAAACGCCGAAAAGTATGCAATTAAAATTGTTTAATTACCATTACAATCGAGCAAGTAATTGAAGCCGTCGGCAGCCAGACACACCGGCAAAATATGCACGAATAGTTGCGAATAGTCGAATAGTGCCCTCTGCACATACACAAACGTCACGAGTTTTTATGCGAGCCAGCCACCCACGCGCAGCCAATTCACCTTCACGCGGGTCTGCTCTGGCCTGGTCTGGTCTATAATAAACCTTCGACGATACACCTGAGCGCATAATTAATCTGCCATGGAAGGCATAAACTTTTTGTCCGCACTGTGCCGTTATGTTGCGAGAGGGGACTGCGGCCCACACAAACTATTCACAGTTTCCCTCGAATGGCTTAAAATAAAACAAACAAGCTAAACAACAGACAAAGCTGAACGAAAAGGGAAGCCGCTGGCCATTTGCGTAGGATCGAGAGTTGCCAGTTGCCAGTTGCCAGTTGCCAGTTGGCAATGGGCAGTTTGGAGTTGGGAGTTGGGAGTTGGGTTCTTTGGGTCGGTGCCTACGCTAATGACCTTAAGTGGATTTTTTGATGGGATCGTTGCAAATCGCAAAGGCATAGTTACGGTAGATTGAGTTAAGATTAAATTTCGCAAGCGATTCTAACGATTCAGTGTTTCGAGGGAGAATACGTGAAAATCCTAAGCCAACATAGACAAAAATAAAAACAATGTTGTGTAGGAGGAAGCTCGCACGGCTTTCATATCGGACTGCGAACTGAGAAGAAGTGAGGGAAGCGTATGGCAGCGTATGGCAGCTGGGCAACTCTGAAATCAGTAAATTACTGCACGAAGATGATATTCAACAATGAACTTTAATTTTAAATGCCAATTTGTGTTAATCACTCAGAGACAATTGCGCACCGTTGTAAAATAATATTCAGCTACAATGCTCTGCTGCGTGTTGAGCCGAGCAGCTGACGCAATTAATTTCAGTCGTACAAACGAAATCGTTGGCAGGTCCTAGCCAACTGCCAACGCAAGCTGGCGTTGCCATGGCGCTTGCCTCGCTCGGCGATTGTGGGAGTGTGCGCGTGTGCGCGGATTATGGAAAAGAATAATCTTGATTAAATTTAATACTTACATTTTGTGTTGGCCCATTGATGCGCTTGCTGCTGGGGCTGTTTCTTCTGCTGGCTGTTCTTGTTGTGGTTGTGGTTCGTGCTGGCTTTGGTGTTAGTTCGCCAACATCAGCTTGGTCTCTATTTAGCGCAGACGGTCCAGTTGCAGCGGAAATTGCCGTTGCCGCATTGCCAATAACTGCGGCCGCTGCTGGTGTTGCGGCTGCTCCTGCTCCTGCTGCTGCGGCTGCGGCTGCAGATGATGATGACGATGATGAGGGTTGTGTTGTTGTTGCTGTTGCTGTTGTTGTTGTTATGCTATTTCTTGCACTGGTTATGCGGGTGCGCAAGGGTGATGCTGGTGGTGTAGGTTGTGGTGTTGTTGGAATTGAGGGGCCCGTTCTGTTGCGTAAACGGGCCAATGCACTCCGTAGGCCCTCCGTATTGTTTTTGTCGGGCCCCTTTCCAAATAAAATGCATCCACAAAACACCTTGAATGCTTTACCCCCGCAACGATGGCCCAATCGAAGCCATGCGTTGTTCTCCTTTGTGTTTCTCTTTCACTTGCTCTTGCCCTTCTTCTCTGCCCTGGCTCTGGCGCTGGCTCTGACGCTGGCTCTTTCTTCAAGCCGCTTTATGCACTTTCAGTTTGCTTTTCTTCTCTTAACCTACTTTTGGCCAGCAAAGAAAACAAAAAATTAAAACCGAAAACAAAAAAAAAACATTGTTGGAACTTGTTTTTCGCTCTCAAGGCAAAAAGATTAAGTGCGACAAGATGCCCCAATAGATTTTGCGCGCGTGTTTACTAAAGTTTTTCAATTCTTTTAATTTCAATTAAAATAAATTCACGTTCAGCATTTAGCTGCGAAAAGCGACACGCCTGCATCACAAACTGAACACACGCTCACGCACACGCCCACAGATACTCACGACCCCAACGCTCAGCCGCCCAATCGCCCACCCGCCCACATGGCCATCCACTCGCTTAGTTTTCACTCGGAAAGTTTTCAACCAAACCTCACACATCATGCTGGGGCCTATTTGCGCGTATTCATTTATTTATTTTGCCACTCATGTCATGTCACAGCGTTTTGCAGCTCGAATGCCTGCACGGCAAGGCTGCTCTGGGAGCTGCGACTTCAAAAACATGCCTTCCACGCGCACGCATGCTTCACTCAGCGAACATAACTTTTAAAGGCGACTGTATTGTGTACACAATGCGATACGTTACGTGTATGTGTGTGTTTGCATTAGTGTGTGTGTATGTGTGTGTGTGTGTGTGTGTGTGTAGAATTTATTGTAGCGGTGCGTTAAGTTTTGGTTTTGTAGCTTGCCAGCGGATATGCAGAAATGTTGTGCAGTGCGATTCGTGCTTTGCTGTTGTAGTGCATCTGCAATGAAAAGGGAAATACGAGATTTTATTAGCGTTGCCTTGTGATTTGTGATCTTAAATTGGTTTGGTAATAATGCACACTCGAGCCCCTGCACCGCAGCCATATCATTTCATAAGAAATATTCATTTCACTCTTGCCATTCTCACATACCATCACCGTGTCTGCGGGCTTATACTGTACTTTACGCAGGACTCTTTCTCTGGCAGCCTGTATTCCGCAGCAGCAAAGTCTCAGTCAACAGAAAAGGCCCCTAGCCAAGAGGAGCGTTTAAGTTTGTTTACTTTCACACGAGTTCTGCGTTGACTATCATACATATGCACATTCAATTATAAGTTTTCTATATAATAATTCGTTCGTCAACACATGCCATGGCAAGTTGGCATGCAAGCCAGAACTCAATTGTTGGGGAAACACTTGGCACAGCAGCAGTTCGCTAGCAAAACTTCAGCTGCACACTCAGTCATGCGGCTGCTGCGTTTAATTGTTGCAGTGCAAATTTATGCATTTATGTGCATCTGCATCTGCACTGCGCAGTCAATGGGCAGACGCACAATGGAAACTAGGCAAGACCTTATCCAGCCAAACGAGCGAACGCACAGCAGCAGGACCTTCAGCAGTTTCAAAGCAGCTGTGCGCAGCTCCAGCGATGTTCATCAACGTGCCCACACCGTCGGCACTTTGAGCCGATGTTGCCAATGTCATGGATTCGGCGGCGAGGGTGCGAGTAAACGTCAGCTCCTGAACCAGAATGATTTATGACTAACGCAGACAAATATGGAGCAGGCATACAGATACGCATTCAGATACGGATGCAGACACGTGTTGCAGATAAACACAGGAAAAAAAGGCATATAATGATCAGCAAGAGAATCAACAGTCTTTTGCAAAATGTTTATATACAAAAAAAACAATAAGGTTAGGTAATTTAACTTTGAAAATGCAAAAGTTCAAAACATGTTTTCTTCTTTTTTTTTCTGTTTTTATTTTGTTTTTTCTTTTTTGTACATTCTAATGTTCAACAACATGTGTGCAAATAAACAAGTAAACAAAGGCGAAGTTTCCTAATTAGAAAGGCGTGTATGTGTGTGTGTGTGTATGTGTGTGTGTGTGCTCATGGAGATTTAGATACTCTGAAATATTCCCCCAAAGTATTCTTTCGATATTATCATATATAAACTTATTTCTAATAATCATAAAGATGTCAAACTCACAGCACTGCTCTGAATACAATGGCAGCGTATTTGCAAATGTTTCTTAAACCTATCAACTGCTTAGCAGTTCGAGGTTCGTTTGTTTTACCCCCTTCCCCGTTTGGTTTTTGTTCTTCGTTTTCGCAACATGTTTTATACTATACGAATAGCAAACTAACTGTTTCAAAACAATGCCGTGCCAGCTGAAGCAAACATCTCCTGCCATGCCAAGCCAAGCCACAACATGCGGCAGTTGCATGATGCTCTGCTCTGCCCTGCCCTGCCCTGCCCTGCCGTGCTTAATGTTTTGCTTTGTCTTTGCATTTGCGTTCATCGTTCATTTCGGTTATGGTTTTCAGTGGCAAAGGAATTGTTTGTTGTATGTCAGTTTGGTCTACGGCAAGAACAAAGTCCTGAGTGCTTTTGACACTAAAAATGATAATCATGGCTTCATGTCAGCGATACAAATGTCAGCGCTGCCTCTTCTATGACAACGCAGTATGATGCGAATAGTACAGACAAGGCAAGTAGTGGCTGCGTCATTCGTATTTGGGAATTCAGCTTCAACCCGTCTTGGCTTGCCCTGCTCATCCTGCTCATCCTGCTCACCCTGTTCACCCGGCCAATCCGGCAAGGTGATTAACGATTCAAATATGCATATGTAGTTTAATGCAAATGCGTGACATGTGCAACAGCTTGCGAAATTTTAATCAAATCAGTTCTGAAAATTCACGATTCGAGTCTATTAGCATAGAACACAGCTCTGCTGTTTAAATGGCAGCTGGAATATTTCAATTTTACGAACGAGTAGACCACAAAAGGCGACTAATGCGGTTTACTACAACAACAACAACAGCAATAACAACAACAATAAAAACAGACCACAACAGCAAGAACAGCAGCAACAGCGAAATGTTTTAATAACAATTTATCAAAATGCTAAATAAAAGCACGCAAAATATCAATTTTTAGGGCAAAAGGAAAAGCGAAATAAAAAGAAACAGCAAGGACCTTGGCGGTGACAGGCGATTTGTGAAGGACACGCGACAAGTAAAACCGCAATACCCACAGCAGCAACGGCAGCCACAACGGCAACAGGCGCATTAAGAAATGTGCCAGTTTCACTCAAAGGTTTTCTTATTTCGGTAATGCTGTGAATTCGCTTAGCGTAAATTCTAAAAAGCGTGCAAAATCGCAAGAACACGCACACACACACATACACATACACACAGAAGGCAGACATTCATAATTACGAGAGTGGAATATGGCGGATCTACTGTTTGTGCCTGAAAACGATGGACTCTGGCTGCCATTAGGAGTCCTTTTTAAATCGGACAAAAACCCAAGGAAACAATTGAATTCTTTTGGCTATTCTCAAAAATATTTGCGAATTCATTTATGTTTATTATATTTTTTGAACGCTCACACAAAGCAAACAAAGTGCACAGCGGCAGCAGACACAACAAAAGCCAAAAAAAAAAAATAAAAAATACAAAAAGCAAGAAAAAAAAAAGGAAAACATTGGATGCGAAAAAAAGATAACACAAAATCGGGTAATTATATACTCTTGCCTCATGTAAGCACTATTTCATATGCATGGCTTAATGATTCCACAATCCTTATCATTATTTATTGTTTCTCTTTTTTTTTTGTTTCTTTCCTCTTCTTTTTCTCTTTTCCTTGTGTGTGTGTGTGTGTGTGTGTGTGTGTATATTTTTCCCATTAATAACACATTTTGGCCCATTGCTGCCTGTCAATATCATACGAAGCATCGCACAATTTTCCGGCATTTTCATTTACTTATTTTTGTTGTTGTTTCTTTTTTTTTTATATATATTTGCATAATTTATTAGAAGTTTGTCATTGCGTAAGTCAATACAGTAAATACACAACGTATTTACATGCATACTTGTGCGTATAAATATTGTATACATAAATGTAAATACCAGCAAACATGTGCCTAATTCCAAGAAAAAAAAATGAATTTGCTAATGCGCAAAATGCCACACTCTTTTAATAATAAATCAAATTAATTGTTAATAACTTTTTACATTTTTCATAAACTTTTGCGAATAAGAATTTGATGTGCTCTGTAGAAGCAAGTTTGCCGATTTTAACTCGTAATTTCAAAGCATCGTCAAAGAAGCTCTGACAAGTTCAGCGAAGGTCAACTATTTCAAATCGAGACTATTTTATGGCTTTCACTTGTACGAAGATTCAACAGCGTGCCAGTGCATGTTGTTGTCGTTGTTGTTGCTGAAAGTCGATAACAATTTGTGGCAATGTAAAAACGAAAAAAAAACGCCTTGATTGCCATTGGAAAAAGCATTCAATAAAAGATTATTTAGCACTCACATCAAATGAACGACATAATTTCACATTTCTCCTGGCACCCGAACACTCAAAATACCGATTTCCATGCGGTGTCGAGCAAGAGAATTGACGATGTAGATGGTACATGGGAGTGTTCTGCATTTGCTATGCTGCTGTGGCACGTACAAAAGTGGAATTGCTTCAATTGTTTTCTTGCATGGCATGGCTTAGGGTTTTCTTCATTTCACTATTATTTTCATACGCACCGTTGGCTGACACGATTCACTTCAAAGTGAGCAGTCAGTAGGTTGGTATTTTTGTTGTTGTCTTTCCCCCCCATTCACTTTTTTGTGGAGTTTGCCAATTTTATGAGGATTTTATTGTCTTCTTGTCCATTATCGTTGTCACATTGGCGTCGTTGTTGTTGTTCTGCTCCGCCCACTTTATGCATAAGTAGGCAAGCAAGGAACGCCCGTCTAAAACGTTGCCGCCTTAGGATTATTCTATTTATTATACTCTTGTGGATTTCGATAAAATATAATTTGTTTCCTTCTATTTTCGAACTAAGCAATTAATGAAACATCATCGGCGCATAAACAATTGTATTTATGAATTCAATGATTTCTAAATTAAGTTTGCTTTTATTTTGCTAAAATTTGCATCGATTAACTGCTAAAACAATCAATCAATTATTAGGAATAATGTGTGACAATATAATAAATAAAATCTCTATTTATTTTCCTTTTTTTTTTTTAATTTAAAATTATTTAATTATTAGGCATAGTTAACTTCCACTTATATGTTTTCAGTGTATTTTTCATTGCATTTGAAAATTGTAAATTCCTGTGAGATTAAATTTTAAGCAAACACCATTGACTTGTGTAATTCACTTTAAATATTCAATGGGTATATTTTATTAGGATTAGGATTTTCGATTTTTTTTTTCATTTTGATGTAATATGAAAACATTTTTGGAATGCTGTCGCGTTATTTTTATGTGCGGGTATGCAGTTGCAATGCATTTTCAGTAATCATCCGTTTGATTGATATGCTAATTGCTGCGGCTTGCGCTGCGAATTTATAATGCAAAAATTATGCCAAAAACGCCCATCACTAAAATTTTGAAGCTAAGCAGAGCGCAGCAAAAAGCCAACTTGCAAACAAAAAGAAAACAAAAATGGGAGCCGCCATTTTGACGAATTGATAATCAACAACAAAGTTTATTATTTTGTTTGTTTGTTGTTGTTGTTGTCATGTTTCATTTACATATGTGTGACTTCATGGAACAACATTATTCAATATTTATTACGCACATAAATCAAAATGAACGCCGCCGCAAACTTCGTCATGAGCGTCATCATCATTGTCGCCATCGGCAACAGCAACAGCGAAGGCAAAAGCAGCAGCAACAGCAACAGGACATGAATTACATATGCTAAAAATTGTTGGTTATCATTTTTTGTTTTTTTTTTTGTTGTTGTTGTTGTTTGCTGCTTTCATGGCGTGGCTGCTAGTCACATTAAGCTCATGTGTGGGTGTATGTGTGTGTGTGTGTGTGTATGTGTGCGTGTGTGAGTATATGACTTTTAATTGACACACGAACCTTCACACCTGTGCAGACGAGTGTGTATCCGCTTCTTTATTCCAATTTTTGAATATTTATTAAGAAAATAGCTTTAATAAAACAAAAGGTTACAGCTGACATTAATTTTTACTAAATATGGAACAAAACACAAAAGATGTTTATTTTACAAATGCGAAATAATCTATTATAAAGGGCATAATAAATTGAAGAAGTGAAATGAGTTGACTGCATAATCTCATTAAATTTCGATATTAGTTAAAGAGCACAAAAAAAAAAAACAAAATGAAGTTTATGCACGACTGTCCCATTAGCCTTTTTGACTCAAGATTTTTAGCAGGACGAATTCCCAAAAGGTCATTTTAAAATGGGCAAATTGTATTTTACTTAAATACAATATCGTTAAAAATTAATAGAAAACCATAAATTCAAAAAAAAAGGAAAATGTCCACAGGAGACAGAATTTTACTTTATTTAATTTCATATTGAGCAACCCAAGGATTTCTTTTATGCTTAGAAAGACAAATAAGCGCAGATTTGTAAAGTAATTTAAAAATCGCAAAAAAATCAATTCAAAAAACAAAAACACAAAAGCACAAAAACAAAAACAAAAAAAAAAAACAGCCATTGTGACGGAACCCTCTTCACTGCTGAACTAAGTGGCAAAGCAGCTTAATCTGCATATTTCAGAAAAAAAAAAGCTTACGCTGCAAAAACGGAAGCTGAGTGATGCGGAATAAACATTCACAGAGCTATAAAAAACGCCAAATGTGGGCGTCTCCATGATTAATGCACAAACGGGTGCCCAACACCACAACACGCCACACCACACACCAACTTCAAGTGGGTACGAGTATCGTGACACATCTGCGAAAGGCCGAGTGGAACAGAGCCACGATCATTTAGGTGACCTCAGCTCGCCAACTGCCAAGCCAGTTCATGAGCGAATGTCGCCTAAAAAGCTAACTAAAAGTCATTCCATTTGAAACTTTTAAATGGCTAACCTGTAGAACTGCCTATTAAATTGTGAAATAAATTGTCTCGCCAATTTTGAGCCTCTTCGTCTGACAGCAACGCGAAAAGGCTGCCGCCATACTCCAGGCATGTAAAAAATAAAAATAAAAAAAAACAGGTTGCTTGCTAATAAGAAAATGATGCTGACGAATTTTCGGAAACAATTATTAAATTATTTTACAAAAATTGAAAACATATATGCGAATATTTTAGGTTTTACGGCGCAGGTAAATATTTTCTAATTTAATTTCAACAAAAGTTTCCATGCACCGATAAGAATATGTTTTGTAAATATGTACATACATATAGTATGTGTATTGTACATTTATGGAGTTGTGTACATGTGTGTGTGTGTGCGTGCACATATTTCCCGTATAAAATACATATTGACAGTGTATTCATATGCAAACAGGCAGCAGCAGGCATAAATATTTAAGGGATATAAATACCCGTGGCAAGCATATGCGAGCCGAGTGGGTGGATTTGGGTCGGGGGCAGCAGGGAGTACATGCTAATGCATCATTCACAATTGAGTTTTAGGCAATAATTCAATTTACGCAGCACATAAATTTTAAATATGCCGTTAAAAGGATTTCAATAGCAATTTTAACTTGGTGAAACGCAGACCCAATCGCACACAGCCCACAGCCCACAGTCCATAGCCCAGAGCACAGCACAGCACAGCGCAGCGCAGCGAGGCAACAACGCAGCAGCGCCATGACAAGCTGCACGATGCCCACTTGGAAGCGATGGGGGAACACCGATTTTTGCCAAATAGGCATAATAATGCGATTTCCATTGCGCCATGCCAATGTCAGTTGTCGTTGTTAATAAACAGTGACGCGAGCGTAAGTGCCTACGCCCACACAAACACACACACACACACACACAGGGACACACACGCATACACGTAAACGCATTGTCGCACTCAAAATGCTGGGCTAGAACCGCAACAAAGGCAGCGCCGAGCCGAGTGAGTTGAGTTGAGTTGAGTGCGTTCGCATGCCTAATAGGCACTTAATTTGTAGCCTAAATACATCGCACCAGGTGCTTTGCCAAAGCCTACAAAGCCCGCAAAGCCTACGCTCGAGTGCCAACTGCCGCAACAGTCGGCAGCAGTCGCCAGCAGTCGGCAACCTTTTCTCCCTCAGCCGCTATGCGAACTGACATGTGTGTACGCATGTCATTACTGACTGAATACCATTTTCATTCTTCGTTTTATTTTTTCTGCCTTTTTGTATTGTTTTCCTTTTATTTTATTTTTTTTTTTTTTTGTTTGCTGTTTATTCTATAAAAACAACTTTGTGGTATTTAAGCAGCTATTGTACTTATGTAGAAATTTAAATTTAAGCCCTTTCACATCAATCGGGCTAATGCAATAGCAGATCAAAAAAACCAATAAAAAGGAAAAGGTTTCAAACCACAGTTCAGCGCCAAAAAAAAAAAAAAAATGAATATAGGAATAAAAAGAATCAGATGCAGAAAAAAACAAATAAGCTGCGTTGTTGCCGAGTTGTTGTCTGTTCTGTCAGCAACAGTAACTAGTTTCGAAAAGAATTCAATGAGGTTACGGGGCAGAGCTGCGGAGAGCAAAGCGGAGCAATATCAAGAGCAATGAAAGCACAAGAAAAAGAAAAAGTAAAATTAAAAGCGAAAGTAAAAGCAATATCATCGTGACTGCATTGTTAAGCTCAAGATGAGTCGTCAACAAGTTTCCCAAGCAGTTGTCGTTAACAGTGACAGCACTCGCACTCGCACACTCATCCACACCCACCCGCACTCACCTGCCCCTCACCTACACTCGACCATTCTCGACGTTGTCATTCGACGTGCCAGGTGCTGCAGCTTCCGCAGAAGTGCGCGGCAACGCCGAACCATTGACATGCGGCCATTGGCTTCGGTTTGTGTACAAACGCACCGGAGTGTAGTGTTGCACGTTCTTCGTGGTGTGCTGCCATTGAGGCCGGAGGCTCCGACTTCGTGTATCCGGCGGCATTCGCTCCACACATTCGACCAAGTGCAGACTTTTCATTTTACACAAAACATTTCGCAAACAGCAACAAAAGTTAAGTACATTTTTATTTATGATTTACTGTGTCCGAACAAAAAAAAAAAAAAACAAAAACAAAATGTTTAAGTCAATTGAATGCCCCTCTCTTAATTGAAAATACAAAATCCGCGCGCCCCTCCCATCGGTTGCTTAACCTTTTCCCAGCAGACTCATGAAAAGGCGCAAAACAAACTCAAAGCCAGTGCGAAACATAAATTGTCAACGACAGTAAACCTTTTTCCGCAGGTCAAACCCAGTCATTAAGGCAATGGAACTGAGACGCAATTCATTTATTTTTTCTTTTTGTTTATTTTTTTTTTTGTTTTTTCCTTCCTTATTGTCGCTTCTTTTAATGTAAAAGTTTTGTTGGCTAAACACGAAATGTTTGAAAGGACTTACCCACTATTTGCCCCAATTATGCCTACCCTCGTTTCAACACTTTTACTTATTTTTAATTTTCCTTCAAGAATACTTGCATACACGCATACATATACGTAGATGTGCGTATATTTATATGGGCGAGTGTGCCACGTTATAGGATTACACTCCGCGCAGCGAAGCGTTGACTTTTTGCGCCGCCTCTTGACTATTTGGCTATTGACTTTTGAGCATTGCCTGGCATTGCGGATTTATTTATTTCATTTAAAAAATAATATACATTTAAAAGAAGCTTTAAAGGCAAATCAGTCAGCAAATGCGACTGAAGCTGTTGCCCTGGCGCCGACTTAATAACTGCAACTGAATGTAGTTAGTGCTGAGAAGCTCAGTCTCAACTATATGCCATATAAGACAAAAGCTGTCATTTAATATTAAATTTATTCACGTTAATCAGCAGATTACTTAACGATGCCTGTATCACACCTTAACCTAGACTATTATGATGTAAATGATAAAGAGCAAAGAATGAGAAACAAAAAAATTGGTTGCATGACAAACATTTGAAGTGAACACCTGGCAGCAGCTTCGAAAAGGCATGAGGTGAGAGAAAGGCGGACAGACTTGCACGATGTTTTCTTCTAATGAGTCCAAAAGTTAAAGGTCAACAACCCTGCAGTTTGTTGTTTTTAGCTTTCATCCTTTGTTTTTGTTATTCATCAGCATGTGAGTTATGTTAGCTGTAACTTGGCTCGGTATGCCAGGAATGCGTCAATATTGACTGCTGCTGCAGAGTTCGGTTAATGAAGTGGAACCAATCGACATAGTCAAAACCGCAATTAAAATAGATCGAAAACGCACACACCCACACACACACAACGCATAACCCATCACGCACAGCACACTCCACACATACGCAAACGCAAACACAAACGCAAATGCTGAACGATGCGATAACAAAGTTCATTACACATGCATACCGCCAATGCAGTAATTGCGAATTATCCTTGCGGCGTTGTGTGGGTAAGTGCACATGAAGTTCACACGAAGCCATAACTGATGCCATGGCTGTCATAGCTGACATAGCATTGTTGCAGTCCCACATCACATGGTCGCCCTTAATACTCTGTCTGGCCGACTGTCTGGCAGCAGCAGCAGCAGCAACAGCAGCAACAACAATGCTCGATGGTCGATGGTCGCTGGTCATGGCTATTGTGCGGTGCGCAGCGAGAAACGAAATGAAATTGTGTTTCATGCACAGTCGTATGCATCTGGCGCAATAAACCGCATAAGCTGATGACGTCGACGTCAGCGAGCTCGGTCGCAAATAATCGAGTCAATGCACTGGATATCGTCAAACTATTGCTATGCATTCCTTCAGTCAGCCGCCCCCGCCACTCGGATGGCTGGCAAAAGAAGAAATGCCAGCAATTTGAAAATTGTATTTATTCTTCTGATTGTGTGCAGCTGGCACAAAGGACCAAAGCACCAAGCGTCCCGGCAATAATCGACTTTTGTGCTTAAATCAAGTGTGAAATTGATTGTGGCGAATCAAAAGCCATTGTGCGGTTATGCCTCGCTGCCGACACGCGACTCCGCTTTGCTTCGCCCCATCGCCACTTGGCTGCTGCATCCCCAGCTGCCATGCGATCGCACAAAGGCAAAGGCAAAGGCAGGCAAATGTTTGCATTTGTTATCGAAATTTACACTTCCAACTGAATTGTAAGCCAGCACTCGCTTTTCTTGCACTGCACGCAGAATTTGATTTGAAAGTTAATTGAAAATACTTTCACTTGGCGACACGACAAAGGAGTCTGCGCCAGCTCGGACAGTAGCTCTGCACTATTCTACACAAAAACACAAGTGAAATCCGCAGAGTCATTGTTTGACAACAACAAATGGCCACATGTGGTCAGTTTTTATTTCCATAAGAATAAAAGTAAATAAATACAAAAAACCAACCGCCCTCAGGCATTTTCCATTGTGCATACGCTGCGTATGCGCAATTAAATTGCACTAATTAATTAAATTAAAAACAAAAATGAAAATGAGTGGCTGCACCAGCAAAGACAACAATAGCATCATTGTTAATTATGGGCACGATTCAGGGGCAGCCAACAGACCGACAATTTAAAGTTGCCATCAAGACAACAACGCAGCTGCCCACGCGGCCACAGCCTCGGACAAGAAAGAGTCCGAGTCCGAGATGCAAATGGCCAACGCATGCAGGCACACTTCTGTCCTATCCTGCCCTGTTCTGTGCTGTGTCCTATGTCCTGGAGCGCATAAATAATCTGAAGCATTGCTGCTGGCAATAAAACTCATCGCACTGCCACGTAACGCAACGCAACGCAACGCAAAGCAGCTTAAAGCAACGCAGCGCAATGCATTACTTTGAGGCAATGGCTTGGAGTTAAGTGCTCCTGCGAGTGCTAAGAGCTGCTGTCCCTGAGTTGAAACGGTTGACATCTGCTCACCTCTCGCTCACACACTCACGCATCCTGCCCGGCTCATGCTGTGCACTGCACACGATACTCAGTGAAACGCAATTAGTTTTTTAAGTGCTGCTTACGTTGCTTTGGGCATAGCCAAGCAACAGCTTTTAGTGGAAGCCATAAGTCGAAACCCAATGAAGTGAGCAGCCAAGCCACACGAAATTTCGACAGCGAGTGCCAAATACCTGCTTATGATTAACGACACATTCAGTCCGTTGACTCAGTCAAGCCGATATCGCAAATGAAAACGCAGGCACACTTATCGCTATAAATGCACGTACAGAAGGGAAGGAATAGTTTCATAATTTGTTTAACCAGTTTCCAAATAAAAGTTATTCTTAAAAAATAAAAAAAAGGACATCATTTGTGCAGCTTAAGCAACTTTGTGAGTGTTCATCTTTACTTGTGTTTCATTTTAACTCGTTTGCATTTGCTTATGTTTTCTGAACGAGTGACGGAAAACTAAACTAACTAAGCAACCACCAAACTAACTTTGTATGGAGCATCAAGTTCCTTCCCCCGGGCACCTCAACACAGTTTCAGTTTTTTCTATACACACAAATGAACATGGAGTGCACATGTGTCGTATGCATGTGTATGTTGTCTCGGTTTTGTTGTTTGTTTTAATTACAGTTGCAATTTTGGATTCTTGCATGTTTTAAGCAATTATTAACATTTGAGAGACACAGCTGGCACAGATGTAGTCACATAGAAACTATGAATGCAAGAAAGAGAATCAAAGCAAGTTTGAAATTTTGTTTTGATAATCAGTGTCATGTATAAGAGCACAACAAATCGAAATAGCGTAAACACTTGGAAAACTTTTAATTAAATATTGAGAAGTGAGATTAGACAGACAGTCAGACAGTCAGACAGTCGGACAGCCAGACAGACACTACACCACGCATGCTTTATTCATCAATGGGGCACGCGTGAGTCAACACATCGTCGTTCGTTGAAAGTAATAATACAGAGTAAGGTGAGCAGGAGCAGGGGTAAGGGGATTCATTTAATCCAGTTAACTCGCGCTAAGCAGCCGCTTCGCAGAAATCATATTAGGCAGCTACTATTATAAGCAATTACGATGGCAAATTGGAATGGCATAAGCTTACCTTGCATTGTTGTGAGTTGCTGGCGACGTTCACGGGCAGGCAGGCGAAGCACACGGGCAGACTCATGAATATTGCTGCGCGCTGCGGCTGCTTCTGTGTCACACTACGTTCTCGTGCTGTTTCTGCGTCTGCTTCTGCTACTGCTTTTGATTCTGCTTGTGTTGCCGGTATTACGCACGAATGTCGCTTATTTGCTGTTGGTATTATTTTTTTTTTTTTTTTGCTTGATGTTTTTATATGCTTTGTCACACATGTGCACATACTATATGTGCATATGTAACACGCGAAGTGCGCAGCCAGGCAGACACGCACACAATAAATTGGCAGCACCTGTCGTGTCGGGCAGACTTAGGCACTACATGCAAACTACATCTTGAGTGATAAAAGTGCGCTTAACTTCAAGTGGCTCAATATAAATCAGGAACCTAATTGGCACTGATTCAAATGACTTCATTAGACCAAGCAGCCCCATGTCCGTGTGCTCTGACTACGCTACCATAACCGACTATCAAGCCAATGTTGTTTCGTAGCTTCGTGGCAACAAAACAAAAAACCACTAAACAATAACTAAACAGGCAGAAAGAAGAAAAAAAGCAATTAAAGCGCACCCTGCGCTACGTCGGCGGTGGCGGCGGCGGCGGAGGAGGGTGCACAGACTTATGACGACAGCTGCTCGCTCATTAGGCGTCTTAGCCCAGTCAGTCGCCTATAAATATTTATGGTATGTATCTGCGCTGGCGGGTTGCTTAAACATGCGAGCATTAATGCACACATGCACATGAACATAGACATAAACATAAACATATCTGCTGCCAATCGACTGGGACTGAGACTGGGACCCTTGCTCGTGCACCCTCATGTGGCATCATCTGCCCTCATGTACGCGCCTCCACACCGCCCGCGCTAGCCCATGTGACATCCACCACGCGCCGCAGCCTCTAAGTCACCAGTCGGCAGTCGGCAGTCAGCTTCTTGCTCGCCAGCATCCTCAGATCCTTCTTAGCAGCATTCACTTTCTGTTGCTGACGCTGACGGTGACGGTGCTGCTGACGGTGATAGTGATGGTGACACCGCCGCTTCAGCTGTGTCTGTGCGTCGGAAAGCAAAGCGTAACGGCTGCACAGCATGTGCGAAACTTTGCGGTTAAACAATGGTCTGCGCCATTCCCCCGCTTCGGCTGCTGCCTGTCGCCTGCCGCCTGCCGTCTGCTGCCTGCCGGCTGCTGCCTTTATGTGGCTTGTGTTGTGAGTTTGTTTATGCTGCGTATGTATGTGAGTGTGTGTGTGCGTATGTTGTGTGTGTATATTTATGTCATTGGCAATGCGCACTCATTTTGTTATTTTGGGTTTCGTCCCTTCTGTTTAATATTTTAGCTTTTACTGATCTCGTCGAATTTCCTATTGAAAATATACATATATGCGAGTATGCTGTATGCATTGTATCGCTTTCGTATTAAGCTACTTTATTGTTTTACTTTTATGCCTTGGTTGAATGTTCGCTTTGAAAAAAGAAAACGAACGATGCTGCGCTTATTTACGATGTTTAATGTTGTGTGTCAAATTTTGTATGGAATGCATGTTAATTTAACCGTTTATAGTTTCTTTTACGAAAGAGTATTTATTATTTATAATCTGTTCTTTGTTTTTGTTTGTTTTTATGTTTTTGTTTTCGTTTTTTTTTTTTTTTTTGTTTTTGTTTTTTGTGTCATGTTAAGAGGCATTTAATTAATTTTTGTTTTAAATACTTGCAGCCGCTTTGAGTGCCTCATTAAAAATGTTTTAAATGCTGCAACGTCTGTTCCGTTCTTGTATTCTATGAAAACAATTAAATGAATTTCGTGCTTATCCAAGCAGACGATAGACGGAAATTGTGCGCTCAATGCCAAAGCGTCAGAGATAAAGCGGCTTTCATAGCAAAAAGGAAAACAATGATTGCCCACAACTAACGATAGCTTTGAAGTATGATACGTATGAGTATATGAGCCTATGTGTGCTGGTACTTCCGATGCGTTGTAAATGGAAATCAATACCAGAAGGAAGTAAGTAAAAATAAAAAAAATTACAATCCGACGGCGCTATGTAATGTTCAAACACAACTGACAACCCACAAGAGAAATAATAGAAAAACTACACAAAGCAAAAGCCTAAAAAAAACACGCACACACACTGTAAAAAAAAAAAAAAAAAAAAAAAATACATTAATTCGCGCACATGCCACATTCAACTTTTAAAAGATTTTATTTTTTTGGTTTTTCTTTTTGGTAATTAGTTTTGAAAAATTATAAGTGACTTGGTGATTTTTGAATTTGTATTTTATTCGGTTCGTTTGTTTCTGTCAACTAAGCCAAATCCAAGTAATTGCTTTACTATTTCTACGATACGGGAAAAACCCAAACACTACACTTTCAAATACAAATCTTATTTACACTCTAAGACTCTGTCGTTTGCCTTTCTATGTGTGGATCTTTCTTTTAGGAGCACGACCGTACAAACGAAGCGAACTGCTGCTACTGACTGACTATTTGAGTCGGAAAACGTGCTGAAGTTACTGGCTTTCGTTTGGAGAAAGCCAAACAGCAACAAAATAATAGAAAAGCAAAGCAGCTGACACACATTTGCATTGTTTTGGTTGTTCACACGCAAACACACACACACAGACACACACACACAGACACACACTCACACACACACACACACATGCCTTAACGTACACGTACACACTCGCACTCACACACTCATGTGCACGTAGAGGCAAGAACTCGGAGCGTTCGCCGTCGCAGTTCCCATTGCCCATCTGCGTCGCATGGTTGTGTTACTGTGAGTGCGGCGCCTAAAAGAAACTACAAAAAATTACAAATGTGTGCCGCTGCTTGTGTGCGTGTTTCACTTTGGCCCGCCATTGTGTGCGTGTGCTTTTTTGTTGTGCCGGTTTTTGCTGTGTTAATGCGTTGTTGCTTTTGTGTTGTTTGCACTCTCGCCGACTTTGGCTGGCTTATTTGCTTTGGGCGCTCTCTCTTGCCTTTATTCGAACTGCCAACAGCAAATCTACTGCTGCCAACTCTGACGCATGCGCATGGGTTTGCTTATGTTTTTCTGGTCTCATTTCGGCTGCTTCTTCTTCTCGCTCTTACTATGATAAAAAGCACGTGCATGTCGAAAATACGCATTACACAAAACACAGCAACGACAACATCAACAACAACAACAACAACAACAACTAATGTAAAACCGATATTTACACTGCCCATTGAAATTAGCCAGAAAGGCATCTGAAACCCAACAAATTGTCGCCAAAATAACAAAATTAATTAAAATTTCATAAAACTGTTAACTATTTTCTAAAGTGACACAGACCAAAAGCAATTCAATGCTCTCAGTTCGCTGAGTTCAGACATATTTTTAAAGGCAGAAAAGCCGCGCAACGTCGCAATTGTAAAAACTATAGAGTACTGACTTCTTAAGATCCTACAAATGGGAAGGGCAGGGCAGGACAGGCCAATAGATCACAAACTCACACTCTATGACAGTACTTTGTGTTCAAATCAAGCCGACAGGCTGCAAAAACCGAAGCCGCCAATGTTCATAAAAACAATTAGCAGCAGTTTAATGGTTTGCTCGCACATGGACTCGTGACTATTAATAATAATTTGACCGTAGACTTGGTGGAGGTGATACAGTCATGAACTCTAACCGGCAGAGTTAATTAAATGATTAATTATTGTGAAATATTTTGATTGCTTTGTTATATTTTTCAAAGCAGGAGCAAAGGTGGAGCCTCTGTCTGCGTTCGAACTAAGAATTATGATTGAAAAGAAATCCTTTAGCTTTCTAACACTAGATCCTTTGCGCTCTGGCAATTACTGCGAAAGGTTAATAGGCGCACGATTCTCTTCTGTGTGTTCCCTCTCTCAGTTGGATTTAGCGTTTTTTCAGTCGAACACTGAACCGCTAGAGTAAATTCATTTTATTGATTTCCTTTTGACCAACTTTCGGATGAATGTTTTGTTTACGAATTTGTAAAGACTGAAAGCTAGAAAAAAAAAAAAAAACAAAACACAGTCGCCAACACTCTCTTGTTTTTTTTTTAAAGAAGCAAAGCAATAAACACGGAAGACAAAACAGAACCGCTGCGAGAGGCTGAGTGTGACGCCTTTTTCGCTATTGTCGCTTATGTGGTCTGAACCCGACACAACGCAAAGTTTGTGGGCTACAAAAGAGAAACTGGCAGCGCTGCTGTGCGCTCACGCTTCCACTCAAGTTGAATGACACTGTCAAGTGGGAAGGCACGTCAAAAACTGAATTAAAGTAACCTTTTTCTTGCCACTTGGCAGTACGCTGCTTCTCCAGACGCTCCATTCAATGCTCAAGCGCACGCATTGAATGGCAGACGGGCGCTTGCACGCCTACAGGAGGAAGATGAGCGGGCAGACACCACGCCACGCCACGCCACAGCACAGCACAGCACAGCACACCACGCCAGACCCAACCAAACAACATGAGCATGTAAGGCGCGAATACAGCAATAGAAATTGTTTAATCCAACTGGGATGAGTGACGATTTTAGGTCAGTCGAACGCAGCGTAGCAGCACCAGCCACACCAGCAGAGCCAGCCAAGTCGGCAGCGACGTTGTTAGCGTCAGCGGCTTCGACTTGCCATACTATTGCGCACGGGGGTGTGTGTGTGTGTGAGTATGTGTGTGTGTGCGAGCTGCTATATTTGTGTCCGCCGAGATGGGTTTCCATCCAAAACAACAACAAAAATAAACCAGAGCAGTAGCGGCCAGCAGCGAGCAGCCAAACTGTACGAGTAAGTGGGGAACAGCCGTGAACCGGTCGCCATTTATGAAATCATCACCAGCGCATTGCACGTCAGCAGAAAACGTTTGCATTGCAAATATGTCTAAAAAGGCGAAATAAAAAAAAACACACACTCGTTTGTATATCAACAAAAAAAAAAAAGAAAAAAAAAAAACACATAACAAAATCGAGGACGCTGTTACAAAAAAAAAATGGAAAATGGAAAGATGAACCGTTGAGTCTGCTTCTTTTACTATTAATAAATTTGTGAGCACAGCAGGCTCGATGTGTAAGCCATGTTGTAAAACTAGAAGCCGTGCAGCATTTAAAATGCTATAAATAACTGCAAAGCGGAACTTACGGCTAAATAAATAACAACAACGCAAGCCAAGAAGCTTTATTGTTGTAGTTGTTTCGATTCTTTTTTTATTTGTTTCCTCTACGATTTTTCGATTGTGCAGCCATGCGTATGCGCAATTTTCTTCATATACGTAAATATATCCTGTATTTGCCTCGCATTACACATACGCCGCGTATGCCTCACTAAGTAAATAAAACGCATTTAAATTCAATTTAAAGCCGTGTGTAAATTTGCAATTTCATTATAACATCGCACATGGCGGCTTTCGAATTTTTAAGTTTAAATAATGTGCTCAGCCAGTAATTAGCTATTGATAGCAATTGTACGCACACATGTGCATACATACCATACATATGTGGAAGCATTGCTTCCGCATACTCAAGAGAAAGAAGAAGAAGAAGAAGGGGCTCTAACAAATAAAACAAAATAACTGCTTGGGAGCTAATGCTATGCAAATTGCCTAACCAAAAGAACCATAGCTTATGCCAAGCTGATACCATTAAATTCTCATTTAAATTTTAAATGGAATCATGTCGGAACACAAAACTAGCTTCAGGCATCGGGGGTTAACGTATTAGTTATCATATATGCGTGGGCTCATTTGAAGTTGTGCACAACTGCTCTTCGTACTTAAGATAAGCGATAGCAAATGCACTGAAGCATTTCATAATTAACGTTACATTCCCTCAGACACTTCAAAGGGAAAGCGCGTCTTTGGCATTCACATTTGTCCATCAGCAAATTCATGAATATCCAATAAACAAAACAAATATTTTGTTTTTCAAGCCAATGCGAATAATGTTTATGCTAAGTAGGCATTAATAAATAAAATAAGTTTTTTATTTACAAATATATTATTGCATTGATTTCATTAATTCAACTTAAAAAGTTCCAAACAAAGCAGCACCCAATGATCATCAACAACTAACAGCGCCGCACTAAGGTTTCACCAAACTAAAAGCGAGCGTAAATACACAAAGGCAAAAAACGAAGAAAAAGAAAAACAAAGAAACCAGCAAGAAAAGCGAGAAAAAACGCTA
Source organism: Stegana nigrithorax (assembly GCA_037044495.1). Classification (NCBI taxonomy): domain Eukaryota; kingdom Metazoa; phylum Arthropoda; class Insecta; order Diptera; family Drosophilidae; genus Stegana; species Stegana nigrithorax. The sequence goes on along the minus strand of JBAMBQ010005106.1, from coordinate 59,046 downwards.
AATATATTTACACGCACATTTACTTTGTAAACACAAAACGATGCCAGCTGGCGTTAAAGACAAAGCGTCCATAAATATGAAGAGAAACAAAATCAAATGTACGGTGTGGGCTTTACAAGGCGAAGAAGCAGAAGAAGCCGAAGAAGCAGAAGAAGCAGCGAAACACTTAGACATCTAACAAATTAACACAGCCCTGCTGCAATTAAATAAATGTCAATAATAAGAGCGAACACAAAAGTTTGTTTTTCTGTATGTTTTTCAATTTTTATGTTTTTGTTTCTTGTTTGATTTTTTTTTTTCTGTTTTTTTTTTGTTTTTTGTGCCATTTTAAATGACGCCACAAATAAAGTTGGAGTTGTATTTGTTTTCACATCTTTCGCTGTTGTTCGAAGAAACTTTTGAAAATAAAATGTAATGTCTTCTGCTGAAAACTTCGACAAGTGCACAGCAGTCATTTGGCAGATTTAAAAAGCAAAACACTTCGACTTTGACGCTAGTGCTGAGACACGCCAAGCGCAATTGGGAAATATCACAATCAGAAGGGATGTGCAGCGAGGCACAGCAGAAAGTTGCAAAGGTACAAATTAAAACCAATCAAAAGTTTCAATAAACGTTTCTAACAGTCAGCAGCATTCTTCGCTTTTAATGAAACCTGCGTTCGAGGCTTGTTCGACGCCGGCACGCATTGATAACCGACTATCGACAAGATAATCTCAGCGAAGCGGCAAAGAGACGAAAAGCACATCAATGTGTAAAAAAACTCTAAACAAACAAAAAAAAAAACACGCAGCGTATCAAAAACGGCATTTGCGAGCAGACAAGTTCGTTTATCTTTCCGAAAAGGAACCATGACTCACAAGTTCCGATCGTGCCACTGCCCGAATACGCTATGCCAGTCAGAGCATGTTTCCTCCGAAATTCCATGACGCATAATAAATCATCGCATGAATTCTAACATTCAGTAGGCGTCATCAGTTATCAGATGATGAAGATCTGTCGCTCAGCTCGATTGCTCAAGTTCCGGTTTCTCGGTACTTGGTACTCGGTACCTTCTACCAATATCATCAACTCAATTTCGTGTGTAAAGATTCACCAAAACAAAACACATTTCATATTATCTTCTTCGTCGAGTGCCATTTGCGACTTACTTGGCCTTTGATTCGTGTTCCCATATTCGCAGCGCATTGTCTAACAGACAATGGAAATCGCTTGGCGAGCAAGTACTTGTCAAAACCTGACATGCGTGCCAATGTGCCGCACACGTATCAGACGTGCTGTGCTCGCGTCTAAAACAGAACCAACTTAGCGCAGATAAGATACGAAATTTCGCTGCACATGTATGCCAAAGTTCCAACACATTTTCTAGTCGTACACAAAAGCGCCAAAACATGCTGGACACTAGAACTTTTAGCCGATCGCTTTCGGTCAAATGATTTGAAACTTTTTCGGCAGTTCACAAAGTTTGTTCGAGGTGTCTGGTGTAGGGTGGCAGGCACAGAGAAATCGACAAATCGCTTTGATTGCATGTTTGGCAAGTTTGCTGTCATCATAGTTTAGCATGTCCAAAACTATAAGCAGCGACAAGAGTGTTCGTCGGCGCGTCATAACGCCGACAATGGATCAGCACACAGCGGATCCGCTACTGCATCCAAGGCCCTCAGCCGCCGGCTATGAGGTAAGCGAAGCTGCAAAACCAGCAAGAACTCCAAGTTATTAGCTGCAGCTGGCAATTAAGTATTTTCGCTGTTTTTTATTTGTTTCATGTTTTTTCGATTTTTTAATTGAATATGCAAAATTGAAAATTTAAATTGGGAATGCGCGCGCACATTCATCAGCGATGATAGGCTCAGTCGCATATACAAAGTACACACGTATATACGTACATGCATATGGTATATACATATGTGTAATACTTAGTATTCGGCACATATGCATTGCTTATAGTTGCCACTAATACCCACATCCCGTATACTATATGTTTATTGAACAAAATTCTATATTAAGAATACTCAACGTCTGCTGCAAAAAAGCGCGCATATCTCGCTGGCGAACTTTAATTTATTGGCACTTCAATCGCAGTGCACGCACAGGTGTGAAAGGCCAAAACTTGTGGCATTGGAATCGCATGGGAATCGACACTATCGAGCCAACAAGTTCGCCAGACGATAAGATAATAAATTGATGGATTAAAGCGATTTCAGTTTGACTTTGCTTTTGCGGTGCGTTTTGGAAACATGAACATGTGTTGTTGCTTATTACAGTAAGTGGCCTGTAATTCAACCGATTCATGTGCTCAGCACTCGATTGGTTCTAAAACACTGCAATACTATTTACAATTGTACTATTTGACTGATTGATTGACTGTTGAACAATGCAAAGTCCTATTACAGCTTTTGAATTTTGATAAATTTATTTAGCCACTCCTTATGTACTATATACGAGTATATACTATGTAAATGAGTTTGACTCAAACTGCTCCAGAAGCAAAGTACGTAACAGACGAACTTTTGATTATTGCAGCAACCCAACTGTTGTGAGAGAACCTTCATCTCGAATAACAAGATCAAATGGTATTGGGCGCCAGTCTTTCTGGCCTTCTGGGTGTTCCTGTACTATGCGATTGCGATACCCGCCTATCACAGCTTGCCGAAGGCGTTGAGCATCAAGGACGAGGCCATGTATCCCGATCGTTTTATAGCGGAACGCGCTGAGATCAACCTGCATAAGCTGGCCGAGCTGGGGCCGCGCGTTGTGGGCAGCCGCGCCAATGAACAGGGCGCCGTGAAGTTCTTCATGAGTGCCGCGCAAAGGGTCCGCTCCGAGCTGGGTGGCGTGCACGACATCGAAGTGGATGTGCAAGTGGCTTCCGGCAGCTATATTCATTGGCAAATGATCAACATGTATCAGAGCATACAAAATTATCTAATCAAAATATCGCCGAAAAATTCGAATAGCACTTCGTACCTGCTGGTGAACAGCCATTACGACTCCGTACCCGGGGGTCTGGGGGCTGGCGACGATGGCGCTATGGTTGTCATCATGCTGGAAACTGTGCGTGTGCTGGCGCATTCGAAGCAGGCGCTCAAGCACCCTGTCGTCTTCTTGTTCAACGGAGCTGAGGAAAACCCATTGCAAGCATCGCACGCGTTCATTACCCAACACAAATGGGCCAAGAACTGCAAGTACGTGAGGCCCCGCCTTAGCTAACCTTATTCTCAGTGACTAAGCAAATAAACTCACAAACCTTTCGATGCACATTACAGAGCACTGATCAATTTGGATTCGGCAGGCAGTGGTGGCCGTGAGATTCTTTTCCAATCGGGGCCAAACCATCCTTGGCTGATGAAACACTACAGACGCGCCGCTATGCATCCGTTCGCCTCCACGATCGCCGAAGAAATGTTCCAGCGTCATTTCATACCCTCTGACACAGACTTCCGAATCTTCCGCGATCACGGCGCTGTGCCCGGCCTGGATATGGCGCATCAGTACAACGGCTATGTCTATCACACGCGTTACGATCGTCCAGAGATTATACCAAGGGAAAGCTTCCAAAGCACCGGCGACAATGTTCTCGCACTGGTGCGAGAGATTGCCAATGCGCCAGAGCTAGAGAATCCATCGGTGAGTATTGCACTTGGGGTTCTCGGAAAAACCTTTGAAATTTCACCTCCCTACATGCAGAAATATTCCGAAGGTCATACTGTGTTCTATGATGTCATGGGTTGGTTCTTGGTTATCTACAGCGAAACGGAGGGCATCATATTGAATGTCATTGTGGCCATTGCGGCAATCAGCGCCTGCTTCTACTCCTTTAAGCTGATGGCACACGACGCTGGAGTCAAGGTGAAGAAGGTCTTTAAACGCGCACTCTACACATTTCTACTGCAAGTCTTCGCTGTCATCGCGGCTTCCACATTCTGCTTCTTTGTGGGTGTGCTCATGGACCTAATGCACATGCCCATGTCCTGGTTTACGCAATCCTGGCTAATTTTTGGTCTTTACTTTTGTCCTTTATTCTTTGGCTTCGCCATCGTGCCAGCGCTGTACTTTCATTGGACGCAAGATGTAAGTCACATTTACCTAGGAGGCAACTATTTGTCTAGTGAATCTTTTATAATCCCTACAGGATCGCTTTCCCATCGGTCATCGTGTGCAATTGTTACTCCACTGTCACTGCCTGTTCTTGGCGTTCCTCACGATTATGCTAACCATTTGCGGTATACGGTCGGCGTTCATCTATATGCTGTCAATATTGTTCTACACTATGGCCCTGATAATAAACTTAGCCACTAAATTACATAGCAGAGGTAAGAAATTGTTATATACCTAAGTCAAGAGGGAGACTACTGACCTATTGGACCTATTTTGAAAAACAGACATTGCTTGGCTCATACCCCACATTGTGTGCAGCATCCCGCCCTTCCTCTTCTATGCATATTTCACGCACTTCGTCTTCGTGACCTTCATCCCAATGACGGGCCGCTTCGGCGCACAAGTTAATCCCGATCTGATCATATGCGCTTTCACTATAGGCATGGGCCTGCTCACGGGAGGTTTCATGGTAAGCAATTAAATTGTGTTTTCAAATGATAAAATTTCGTATTTCACCGAGTTGAAATTTTAGGTACCCACACTGAATTTATTCCGCAAATCAAAGACGATTATCTGTTCACTTTTGGGTATCACTTTAATCTGCATCATCATTGCTGCCACTCCACTCGGCTTTCCCTATCGACCAGAGACCAATGTGCAAAGGTTTTCGGTGCTGGTGAGTATTATGGTTCATTTCCTATAGAAAAGTTTTGTTTACTAATTTTATACACGTATATATTTTAAATTATTTTTTTTTTTTAAATTATATTTAGCACGCAAAACGCACATTCCACGATGCGAACAACAACATACGCCGCGTTGAATCCGGTTATTTCATGTTGCCTCAGGATCGACGCACATACTCTGTCAAAAGTTGGTTGCTCTTATATCATCCCCTGGTCCAATGAGTCTAATTTTTTGCCATGTTCTTTTTTCTTTCTTTCTTAGATCACGTTATCAACATGACACGTGCTCACAATCTTGACAAGGATTGCGCAGAAGAAATGCTCTGCGGACTGCCGCTCTACAATCATCGTTGGCATAAAGCTAGGTTTGTACAATTTTTAAGGCCTGTCATAAGCGCGATATGATGCTCTATTGATCATACAATACAATAGGGGTTCGAGTCTTTGGATACCTGCAGCTCCACCAGTTTTTGGCACTCTACCTGCTATTAAAGTCTTAGCGAAGAATAAGTTATCGCAGGGTAAAGTACGTTTTGAGTTCGAACTAAGCGGTCCAGACCACATGGGTCTGTTTATACAACCGTTAAACGGAGCTAAGATACTTAACTGGTCCTTCCATTATACACCTCTGCGGCTGAATTGGAAGCCACCATTTTTTGTGTACTTCTCGTATGGTGTGAACGGTGATCCTCTTAAATTTTGGATTGAACTAGAAGTATTACCAGCAAATCTATATTTATGTAGCAGATATTTAACATATTAGAAATTTTTAGAAACCCTCTGGAGCTTGGAACACACCCACCGTAGAAATCGGTGTCAGCGGCCATTGGACTCATCACGAAGAACTTCTTACTTCCGATTTCAGGAAATTCTTAAATAGCTTCCCGAAATATGTTGACGCTACGGCTTGGCCAGCTTCCTATGAAACTTGGCAATATTAGTAAGATTACCTAGAGGTAAACAATATTATACGAGTTTTATTAAAGCATTTATTTTAATTATCGAAATAAAAATTAAAAACCAAAAATGCAATGCCTTTACTATCCATAACGAAAACGCAAACAAAAAAAACTTATGAACGTAATCAAGCGATAAAAGTAATACCTTGCACAGATCGCAAGTCGGCAAATATTAAATTGCAAAAGTTAAATTGATTTATGGTTCATTTTATCGATGTTGGCGATAATCTTTCTCGGTTTGTTGCCCCTTTTAAATAACTTAATATTTGGCAATAAGCTTTAGTTGACCACCAGAGGGCCTGGCGATTAGTTGTACCTCTATTCCGCGAAAGTGATCACACAAACTCAAAGCTCAGTGGCCATTTATCTGACCCACAAAAGTGATAAGCTTCCTGAGCTAAAAAGGCAAGTACAAAAATAAATAAGTTGTCCAGAAACCAGGTAACTTCCGTAAATATTATCATACATTTAGCGACGTTCATCAGTCCCTATTGTTATAACTATATATTATAACTTCTATAACAATTAAATGTTAAAAACTTTATATTTCCTGCTATTTCCTTAAGAATATGGCTTAAATACTTAGAGAGTGTTTTAAAATCTTGATGTGAGTTATATTATGTGCAAGTTGATGTGATGTTTTCTCTATATAAGTTTGCTAACTACCGAATATTCGTTTGTCAACGTAGAAGTTTGTTATCTTGAGCTTGCACTGTATTTCATGCAAAATGATGACCAATCAAACAGTTCAAATGACCATTTAATCGCTATTGCTGTCTCCCTCATATTCATACATTAATATACAAAACAGTACATACAATGTACATGGCTTTTATTATGTCAGCGAATATGAAGAATGTATAAGAGGAGGCATCGTGTTTCAGCTCTAGAAACTAACGAGAATAAAAAAACAACAAAGTCCATTTGAAAAATAGCAACTCATGCATTAGTTTCCATCGGCAACGTTGCAATGTTGTCTAACTGTTCTTTTCTTGCACACCCATGTGCTGATCGCTCTGATGCTTCTCGTGAGCATCGTTTCTTTTTTCAAATTTAATAACTTTAATGTAGATTTTGCTATATGAGCTTTATGTAGTGTAAATTTGGTTTCACAATTCATCACCTTCAAATGCTTAAATAAGCAGAATTAGATATTAGATAAAAACAAAGATGAAAACACAACCGTTACTATTTTTAAATGTATATTTTATTTTTCTGGTCTGCAGATGACTTTTTTAGCTATTGACGACAATGATGAGAGCAAAAAGATCACGAAACGAAAACAAAAATGGCCATGGTACTTCTCACCTGCGTACTGTGCGGCTTGGTTCGTTCTCTTCTATGCTGCCGTCATACCGAGTTTCTATTCCTATCCGAAAACATTGCACATAAGCGATGAAGCGCAGCATCACGATGAATTCATTGGCGAGCGTGCGCAGCGTCAGTTGCTGGCACTGGCAGCAATTGGCCTGAAGCTCACAGGTTCTGTGGCTAACGAAGTGCATGCCGTGAACTTCATAAAGTCCGAAGTACAAAAAATAATTGCTGAGTCACGTACCGACCTCTACACCATCGAAGTAGAAGAACAGTATTCATCGGGGAAGTTCTTTCTCTGGAGCATGGCCGTGAGCTATGATAATGTGTCGAATGTTGTTGTCAAAATCACACCCAGATCGAATGCGCTGAGTGAGTCATTCGTCCTTGTGAATGCGCACTACGACTCCGAAGTAGGTTCGCCAGCGGCTGCCGACGACGGGGTTATGATTGTTATAATGTTGGAGACGCTGCGCGTCATCTCACGCTCTGAACGATCGCTACGAAATCCCATTGTATTCTTGTTCAATGGCGCGGAAGAAGCCGATATGCTGGCATCTCACGGTTTCATAACCCAACATAGATGGGCGCATGGCTGCAAGTAAATCAGTGATGTTGATCTACTACGGAATGCATTCCAATTTCATGTTTATATTGCAGAGCTTTAATCAATTTGGACTCGGCTGGTTCCGGTGGCCGTGAGGTACTGTTTCAAACAGGACCCAATCATCCCTGGCTTATGAAGGTGCCCAAAAGCAAACCAAACCATTTGTGAAACATTGAATAATAACTTTTATCCACAGTACTACAAACAGAGCGCACTGCATCCCTATGCCAATACAATTGCCGAAGAGCTGTTCCAGAACGGCTTTGTGCCGTCGGACACCGACTTTCGCATATTTCGCGACTACGGCCAGCTTCCCGGCTTGGACATGGCGCACACACTCAACGGTTATGTCTATCACACAAAGTATGATAACTTCCAGAATCTGGAGCGAGGCACTTACCAGACGACCGGCGACAATGTTCTGGCGCTCACATGGGCTCTGGCCAATGCACCGGAACTGGAGAACACAGCGGCCTACGCCGAAGGTCACACGGTCTTCTACGATTATCTTGGCTGGTTTATGGTGTCCTACACTGAAACGACGGGCATCATCATTAATTGCATAGTTTCTGTGGCAGCTTTGATTTGCATTGGCTTCTCTGTACACCGCATGTCGGCTGTAGATGGGCCCAAGGCCGTCTGCGTACGTTTCTTTATTATTCTAGCAGTACAACTTGCGACAATTGTCTTTGCTGGGGGCCTCACCATTTTAGTAGCTGTGCTGATGGCTGCATTCCGTCTCACAGAATCCTGGTACTACGGCAACTGGATGGCTTTTGGATTGTACTTCTGCGCTATGTTCTTCGGTTTGACCATTGTGCCCGCCTCGTACATCACTTGGAGCAAGCATAAGACGAACATGAAGTTGGATCACACGATCGGCTGCTTTATGCACTCGCACTGCATCTTCCTCGTAGTGGTTTGTCTCGTAATGACCGGCATGAGCATACGTTCAGCTTTCCTGCCAATGATCGGCATATTCTTCTACACGATTTCGATAATCTTGAATCTTATGTGCAGTTTGGTAACGAAAAGTAAGCTTGTCCATACCATCTATAGTATAGCGTTGATCTGTAATGTGTTGCTTTGAAACACAGAATCCTTCTTCGTTCTCATACATTCGGTTTGTCAGCTAATGTCCTTTTGGTTCTACACATACCTGAGCTACGCATTTCTAAAAGTATTTATTCCAATGCAAGGACGCGATGGACCTACCAGCAGCCCAGACTTGGTGGTATCCGGCTACATCGTTCTGATGACCGTTCATTTCGGTGGTTTCACTGTAAGTGACCAATACGCCACTGCCCAAGCACTGAGTTATTCTCATTGTATTTCCAGCTTCCAATACTGCATAAATTTCGCAAGTCGAAGACATTATTCGCCATTTTCGGGGTGCTGATTGTTATCTTTATCATAATTGCTGCCACGCCTGCAGGCTTCCCGTTTAGGAAAGATGTGGCTGCACAACGATATTACGTCTTGGTTAGTAGAAAACTTGGCACTGCAAAAGCAATCCTCAACCTAAAACGGGCTTTTCAATCAGCATACTCAACGCATACTCCACCATGCGGACGGCAGCGTGCAGAAAAATGAGAGCGGTTTCTATGTACAGCCAGTGGACACCCGGTATACCGAACTTTACGACACCACACTGAAAACTGCGAAGCCTCAAAGCTGGACGACAGAGGCATGCGCAGCGGAGCCATTCTGTGGGCTGCCACTCTACAGCGGACGTTGGCTGAACTGGAAGTAGGCTAACGCTGGAAAAGATTGTTATATATGCAAATGCACAAGCTGATGTTCCCATCTTCGTTTTTCAGAGACTCTGCTCGTTGGATCACGGCGCCAGCACCGTACAACCCAATACCAACACAGCTCACTTTAGTGTCACTGGAGTCGCATGCAGCCAACAGGAAACGTTACAGTTTCAGCTTAAAAGCCGCTGATCGTATAGTCATCTATGTATTGCCTTATGACAATTCGAAGGTCGTCAGCTGGTCCTTTGATGACACAGCCCTGCTTCAGGGTCACAAGCCACCGTATTTCATGTATCATGCCTATTCAATGGTGCAGCATCCATTTGAGTTTGAACTTGAGCTCGAACATGTAGTGAATGATACTGCGGGTCCCTACTTTAAACTCGGAGTTGGTGCGCATTTCCTATACCACACGGATAGCTATACCGATGAATATAAGCGATTTTTGGACACTTTTCCCGACTGGACATACACCACCAATTGGATAGCATTCTATGAGAGTTGGGTGTACTGAGTCTGCGATATATATATATAGTATGTACATATGTGTGCAAAAACAATTTCTTAATAAATATTAATGAAATAAGTTTATTAATAGTTTACATCGATTTAACTTTTACTTTCAAATAACAACAAAAGTCTTATGAAATAAATATATTTTTATTCTTTGTTGTGTGAGGTTTCTGAGACCAAGACACTTTGTTCGTTGCATCATTCTTGATATTTCAATATTTGGGATGACTTTTTTCGAATTAAATATAGCTTTGCTTTCTAGCCTAAAAATAACATTTTAAAGCCATGACAACAAATTGTTTCTGTGCCTAATATCTTTAGTATATAACTCCAATAAAAACGATTTAGAGTTGCCAACTGCTGTAGGAACTTAGCCATGAGCTGGCGTGTACCCACGATGGGAACTGTGCAAGGAAGCTACGAAAATCATCCGTGACATAAATATTGTCGTGAATTCTATGTCCCATAATGGCAATTTTGAATGTATTGCCGGACCAATCTTCTCTGCCTCGCTGTAAGGTCAAAGGGATAACTTTGAGTAAAAAGCAACGTTTGCCTACTTCCGCAACTTACCTCGAATTCCACATTGAATCGCAACGGCGTTGGGTCCAAGGCATATGACCAATATATATAATATGGCAACTCAAAATTCTTTTCGATGGGTTCTCTCGTGAATGACCAATCAACCAATTTGGCATCCTTTAGTGGCTCAATGAATATGCTACAATGATCCGGACCCGAAATCTCTAAAGTGTATACCAAGCTTGTCGATGACGTTGACTGTTTATTTATTATCTTTAGGGAAGGTATATGATCTCTATTTGGTTGCGGACCGGGTATCCAATAACTTTTGTCACTGCAATAGAAACTTATTTTAGTCTTAATCAGTTAAGGCACGAGCATCAACACTTACACTGCTTCCAACCAGCGAGAACTGTAAATCGGATAGCCACACATTACTTCTGACTCACAGTCCGATTTATCCGACTTGGTCAAGTTCGTGTTTTCGAAAAATAGATCATCCAATGAATTTGGATGACGGTCCACTGGCAATAAATAATAACCAGAATCTGTGCGATTAACAGTCATTGCCGCGTCCCCATTGTGAAATGTGCGAGCTGTGTGCTGGGTAGACGAAAGACAAGAAGTAAAAATACAACAATTTGATCAAATCGGTGAATATAAAACTAAATGTTTTTCTTTTTTTTTTCCTAATAATACTTACCACAGTAAAATAACGTTGCGGTGCAGTTTTCTCGGTATAGGGGAATCCAATTGGCGTCGCGGCGAAAATAATGAATAGTACAGTGCAAACTCCGAATAATGAGATAATAGTCTTGGACTTGCGGAACAGAAAGAATAATGGTATCTAGATATATCACCATGGAATACATTAATAAATTATAAAGTAATGTAACTCGGATTTCATGAACCCTACCAAGAAGGGCGAGAAAAGTAAGCACATGAATGCGGTATATCCGCCAATAACAAACTCCGGGTTAGTGTTACCATCGCGCCCAATCATCGGTACAAAAATGATATAGAAGCCATAGCAGCAATACGTATAGAACAAAAATGGCAAAATCTGGAAAATGCAGTGCGGTATGAGCCAAAGAAAGTCTGGAAAAAAGGATGCAATTAAAAAACAATATTTCTATACAAGTTCTGAAAGAACACGATCACTCACTGGTTGTGTGCGCGCAGGTAGCCATATTGATAAGCACGGAAGCCGTGTAGAAGCCAATACAAAGCGTGATAATAAACGCGGATCGTACACTGAAACTGATCATGACTGTAGCGATCACCGTCAGTATCAGGCAATGTGAGTGCATCAGCAACTGAATGCCATAGGCGAGTGGCAAACCGTGCTAAAGAAAATCGAGAAGAAGCTATAAAATTAACTGCAGTGAGGTATGCGAGTGTGTGACCAACCTCTTTAGTGCGGCTAAAGTAGATCGCCGGCAATATGCCTAAGCCAAAGAATATGGGACAATAGTAGAGACCGAAGACCATCCATTGATTGGAGTACCACGACATTGACAGGCCCACCGCGTCCATGAAAAGCGCGATGCAGGCAACGAGGCCCAGAGCCAAACAGACGGCACAAACCTGTATGGCGGCCAAGACGCCAAACTTGGCGAATATGCGGCGACGGAACATGCCCGTGTGACGGGCCATATTCCAGATATACGCCATGATTGTGACAATAACCAGCACACAGACCACAATGTTGATGATTAGACCGACATCCTCAGAATAGAAGACCATAAACCAGCCCAGCACATCGTAGAAGATCATATGTCCCTCGGCGTATTTCTGCAAGGCCCCATATGAAATCTCACACCTTAAAACTGCATGCGACTGACTACTCACCGCCGGATCCTCCAGTTCAGGTGCATTGGCCAAGGACTTCACCAGTGCCAGCACATTATCGCCGGTTAGTTGGTAAGTGCCGCGATCGATCAAGTTGAACCGATCGTACTTCGTGTGGTAGACAAAGCCGTTGAATGTGTGAGCCATGTCCAGACCCGGTATGTTGCCAAAATCGCGAAATATTCGATAATCGGTCTCAGAGGGCACGAAGCCATTTTGGAACAGTTCTTCGCCGATCGTCGACGCAAATGGATGCACAATATTTGAGCCGTAGTATTTCATTAACCACGGATGATCCGGTCCGGACTGGAAGAGTATTTCCCGTCCGCCACTGCCCGCTGAATCCAAATTGATGACGGCACTGCAACACAAAAACAAGTGTCAATTCTGGGAGAAAAGAAAAAAACAAATAATTGTCACACATCTGACAACAACTTACCGCACATCTGACTTCCATTTGTGCTGCGTGATAAATGCATGCGAGCCTTGCAGAGGATTCTCCTCCGCACCGTTGAACAAAAACACAATCGAATGCGTCAAAGGCGTTTCATACTTCGTAATGACTCGCAGCACCTCCAGCATAATGACGCACATAATGCCCGCATCGCCGGCTCCCGCGCTGCCCGGCACCGTGTCGAAGTGCGAGTTAATCAAGAGAGCTGCACTGCTGTTGCCATGCCTTGGCGTCACCCGGACAACTACATTCTGTATGCTCTGGTACACGTTCACCATGGACCAGAGCACATAGTTCCCGGACGCAACCTGCACATCACTCTCGATGTCGTAAAGATCCTTGCGCGCCTCATTCACAATCGAACTGATCTCATCCAGGAAGAACTGCACCGCCACCTGCTCATTCGCCGCGCTGCCCACAATTTTCGGTCCGATTTTCGTCAGTTTCAGCAGCGTGGCCTCGGCCCGCTCGCCTATAAAGCGGCCCTGCTGCTTCGCCTCGTCCTGTATCGTCAATAAATCGGGCGTGTTCTCGAAACTGGGCGGCACCGTCAAGTAAAAGAGCAAGAACCAAAAGGCCACAAACAGCGGGGCCCAATACCAGCCGAACTTGCTGCGATTGTATATGATCTTCATGTTCTCATACTTGGACTTCATGTTACCGCATTCGCAGTTGCCGCAGCAGTTACACTTGCCGTTGCAGTCGCAGTTACAGTTGAGTAATGCACGCAGCAGGCAGATATGCGAAAAACTGAAACTAAAGAGAAACCATTGTGAGAGCAGACACGCATACATGCGAAAACATAATTATGGTTGATTTTAATGCACATGAGCCAGACAGTCATCGTTTATTTACTCGCAAGCCAGGCTCCCTTTGCGGCTTGTTATTGTTGTTGTTGTTATAATACTGTGTTATGCTGTGTTGTGTTATTGTGTAAATGTTTATTAAATTCCACTGCTGCAGCACATTTCGACAAATTTGCGTTCATGTCGAGAACAAAATTAAATTGGCGTCAGTTAATCAGTTTATACCCGGAGACAATGCACGAAATACAATTTTTTACTCATTTTAATTATTATTTAGCGCGTCATTAAACGTATTAAGCATTAATCATACGAACGAGCGCACGCCGACGCTTATCACACATACATACTCACATATGCACATATTTGCTACCCATGCTTGCATGCATATATGGCACTCATATATGGTATGTATGTACTGTATAAAGGAGAATAGCGAAAGTGGCAGCAGCACTTAAAAGAAGATCATCGCATCGATTAGGGATTTGTGACTCGAGATAACATGGCTGCCACCAACACAGCACAGGACAATTGGAATGGTGGAATGAGTTGAAGCAATGCTTCTGCAGCCAAGAGTCTATTTTAGGGTCTCAGACCAAATATAATATAAAATATAAGGATGGCTGCATTTGCACAAGAAACAGGCCAAAGAAAAAAGTGATACGGCATATTTATCCTGCTTATAAGTAAAGAAATGACCACAGCAATTTTGTTTTGATAATAAGTTGCTAAGTATTTATAAGCGAAATTTATTTTCTTTTTTCGATATCATAAACAGTCACAATAACCATATAAGCAAATAGCTCCAATGCAGACATATACAGAAAACACACTTATCGTATAAGCACAGCATTGTAGAAATTACTCCATTCAAGTTCATTGTTTTCCGTCTTTATTTATGCCGGTATCAGTTTTCAGTATTTATATGCATATTGATTGTGGTAACTGTAAGTGTGGAATTTTACGATACACAAATGCACATTACTATCGTAAAACGTGCAGGAAATGAGTTTCTGCCAAGTTGTGGCTACTGCTGCAAGTAAGCAAAGCGACAATACAGTGCAAGCTCGCTGTGACTAACACAAGCAACACAAAGAAAAACGATTAACTTTAGTAGAAGTTTTGTGCACGATATAACGTTGTAACGCATTCGTTATAGCGAGTTCGCACTGTAAGCATATTGATGATAAATGCGATCTTGAGAAAATCCAAAAACCATCTGCAGACGTAGCTTATGTAAGTGTACGAGTATCTGTAATGTTTTGTTATTGTTTTAACACTGACGCCCATGATCCGCTCCAAGCCGATGACAAGAGTCTCGTGCGTGTGGGCACTTGCCGTCGCTGTTAATTAGAGTAACCATGATGGGGGCATCGATTAAAATGTATGTTAAATATACATTTTCATAATAGCATTGACATATATTCACGATCGTCGGCCGGAAAACATATGTTGGCAATAAAAAATTGACATTAAATTTCAAACTGTTGCAACACATCTGCTGTCTTTTTTTTTTTTATTTTTATTGTTTTATTTTTCTTATTTTTCTGTTTTCATTTTGCATATTAATATACTTTCATGTGAGAGCAAAGCCTTAAAAAGGTGGCAAGATCTAAACTATTGTAAATTGTTAGCTTTAAACATCAATTTGGTTTCAAAGGCGTTTAGCACGACAAATGTTATGAGAATAATAAATTCCAATAAGTTGAAAATTTGTTAGTGAATTTATTAACGATAATTAGCAAATTGTGTCATTTCTTATTCCCAAATATTTTCATATATTTACACATATGATTCTTTCTTTCTTTCTTTCTTTCTTTTATTCTGTATTATGAAATATGAAACAAATTACTTTCTCTGTCTGTTGCAACAAATGGCTTATCAGCCAACGCATTGTGAACGATTTATTATAAATTTCCAAAAGAATTTACTTGCTCAAATGATGTGTCATTTTCTAGTCACTTTTTAACAATTTTTCCCCTTTTATTTTTGGTTTCTTACATGTACCTGAGATCTGGCGATCATAAGAGTATTAGCCACATAACAATGTATGGTATATAGCTAATGGTAGCTGTCAAAAAGAATTTGGTCCGCTGTCACGGGCCTATTTAGAGCAAATATGATTGCTGTGACATCTACGCTGGCTACTTTACATGCCCAAGTCATGTGTAAGTCATCACAAAATTTAAATATGAATGTAACGTAAAATCTCAACTGTGCTTTCTAAAGACTTTCGTTTTCGAAATGGATTTTAAATCAAAAAGTATTGATTGAATTCATAAAAATTTCACTTTTCATAATTTTTTTATTTTTAAGATTATTGAAAGTCAATACTAGAATTTCAATTAGTTTTCACATAATTCTTTCTGAATAACTTCTACCAAATTGATCTTTTTTGTTTTGTATGGTCTGTTTAACGATTACTTACTTTTTTAATGCACTTTTCTCCCAAATTATATTTAAATAAATACTCAAAAACTTATTTTGTCTGCTGATTGATGCTGTGCGATTCTTTCGACTTTTCCTTTGATTCGATTGAAACAGTTTTCATTCTAATTTATGGGAGATACCGCATAATATTGTATTTTTTTTACTTTTTATGTGTGCTAATAAAAATATTTACAAAATCGTTTATTTAGAAAAAAACATTTTTACAGTCTCAAACTCGGCAACAAAAGTCACAGTCTGGCCACAGCAAATTTTTTCTTTTTTATATTTGCCATTAAATGAATACATTAAATGAGGTTTTCTCTTTATGCAAAACATTCGGCAAAGACAGACGTCGCTGAGCGTTTGCTGTGCAAAAAAGCAAGCAAACAATAAAGTCAACGACAACAACAACAGAAACTGCATTGGAAGCAGTACAAAACACTCTGACCCAGTTAGATGCGCGAACTTAGTGACCCCAGCGGCGGCTTACCGGCGCACGGACTGATTGCCTGCTGCAATGCTTGAGATTATGCAAACGATAACAGAGATCAGACGGAAGAGAGAACCGCATAGAGAGGATTTAAGCGAGTCTGAAACGAAAAGACGCGCAGACAGTCAAAACCCGTGCCAATTTACGTTGACAGAATGCGGGACGTTTTTGATATTGTTTTTTATTTTTCAATTTCTCTTAATTGACTATTCAATAATGAATATGCAAATTAATAAAAATTTATTCTATTTGTGCACTATTAAAAAATTATTTATTTTTTTTGTAATCGTTAAACAGCAAACGAACATCGCTCAATTTGTAATTGAGTACGCATGCCGCCCACGCGTGCAGAACAAAAAGCAACGGCCAAAATAGAAGTTTCAGATGCAATCAACTAAAAGAAGGAGATGATTTTATTTTTATATTTTATGTCTTATGTTTTATGTTTTCTTTGCCGCACAGTGGAACACCAACCGCGTTGTCGTTGTGTCGTAAACGGAACCTAACTGACAGACAAACTTGTTGCGCATGCATAATAATTCGAAAACAAAAACAGTATCTTATAGAGACAGCCATACTAATGCGGTAGCACCACCACCACCACCACCAACAACAACAACAACAACAATAATAACAGCAGCAACAACAACAACAACAACGTATACAGCATACATACGTGCAACAGAACGCAAAAGAACTAAAAAGCAATACAAGTCAATAACCTCTTCACTCGATGAAAGCGATTGCGTTCTTGTTGACGGCGTCTACGGCTGCGGCGGCGGTGGCGACAGTTTCGGGAAACGGGGACTGTGGCTTCGGCTTCTTGTTTATAGATTAACGCTGCCTACACTTGTGTTGCAATAACATTAGCAAGAATGAGAGCAAAGTGAGGCACAGCAACTGCATTCCATAAACAAAACAAAAACACAAATAAAAACCAAAATAAAAATAAAAATAAAACCCAAATAAAAAAGTAAACGAAGAAAGAGAAGAGAAAGAAATGCGGCATGCCGCACAAATGCATAATGAAAAGAACGAAAGCAAAGGAAGTTTGCGGTTAAATAAAGTCAAAAGAAGAAACGCAACAAGAAAGCCGAGAAGCCTTAGAGTGGCTGTCGCCAATGCCCTACACTGCAAGAGCGTCTAAGGCATATGCGCCTTCGTTAAGTTGCATTGCATGTTCACCGATGCATTAAGGCATTAAGGCAACCGAATCCGGCTGAAGTCACTCGCACATAATTGAACTCTGTATCCTCACTTCCTCACTTGCAGCTCCTCCTACTTATCAAAACCTGCAGACAGTGGCAGCTTAGCAGAAGACATGGGATTTCTTTCTAAATTTATTACATTGCCTAGATATTGCAATAGTAGGTAGCCCAAACGAACTTTTTTAATTTATTGGCAACTGAGGGAATTCTAAACACTTATCGTATAAATTAAGATTAGCAAATAGTGCCAGTGAATTAACCAAATTAGATCCAGCGGATCTTTTCATTTTATTTATTTCTTTTCGTTAATCTTTTGACTTGATTCGATTTGATGAATATGTCGTGCAATGTTTTTGTTATATAAATGGATCCATATGATCTCATCGCGTTATATAAACAGATCTGAGCTAATTGGAAATCGTGCACCCACAGTGTGTCAAAGATTCAGCCCGAGAGCCAATGCTGCTTACTTCTACTGCAAAGTAGAAGTTTGTATCTCAAATTAAACTAATTTTACACTACTGAGATACTGAGTTACAAAGTTTCTATGTTGGTGCTTACCTTTAGCAACCTTTTGTTGCTGCCGATTCTGTTGCCCGTCCACTCACTCGTCGCTCACTCACTTATTGTGACACAAATTTCGTTTAGACAATGCACAAACACACAGCTGACAAATAGTTTATAAGCGGAAGAAGCAGAAGAGCAGCATATGCATAGACACGATCATATGCCGAAAATAAAAGCACGCGCGCGACTTTCACTGGCGTAAATCTTCGTTACAACAATTACGAAGGCTACGGCAGCGCATCAATATTTTCTTAATAATTGTTTGTGATTTTTGCTTTTCCTTCTATTTTTCACACATTCAAAACTGCGTTGCACAGACAGACAGACAGAGAACGCTTTCCGAAATGCGACAAGAAAAATGGTCAAATATTCAAAACAATTTTTGGCTAATGCTTGTTGTTCATATTGTTGTTGGCTTTTGTTGTTTTTTTTTTTTTTTCTTGTTTTTATGGCAACGGCAACGGCAACAGCCACAGCCACAGCCACAGAGCAACGGTAACAGCAGCACAGACGGAAAAAAAAGCACGCGCGCACGATGCGGACCGACGTTCACATGAAGATCTTTCGCCTTCGATGACTCGCGCACTTCTGAACGTGACTCGGCTGTGCAGACAGAAGGAATCCGACAAACGATGCGATGAATAAATGAGCACTGACAAACTGAGAAGTGATCAGCAAGCCAGACGCTAGCACGCTCTTCTTTTTTCAAATTCTACACTCTTTGCTTGCCTCGCATACGGCAAAAGCAGCAGAAACACACGAGAGCCGACCGTCGTATAATTTATACACTTTGCAGTTTAATCCTTTTGGCATGCGAAGCGATTACTCTGAGCTTTGCGCTCTTGGCCAAGTTAAAACTAATATGCGGTCGACTAAACTCGAACTGAGACATGCTCTGCAATGCAGCTGTTTTTTTATACGAAACTTTCCGTTTGAACGCGGGGGTTTTAAGTGAATTAGCCAGCAGCTTGCCACCGGCCACTTAGAAGCTTATCAATGGAAAATTTGACATAATCAGATAATCTCGCGGGCGCGAACACTTGGCAATTACCTGGTATAGAGCTGTCAGCTCGACTTTGCACCAGCTCCGAACGAGTTTTAAGATCACACAAACAGGGCAGAGAGCCAATCGGGTGCAGCAAACATAAAGCAGTGAAATAATTAGAAATACTCGAGAACATACTCAGCGCGTAATAAAATATTGAGATTAGCCACCGGCTGGCGACTTCATTGATAATTATTTGTAAATATTTTCGTGCTTGATTAGACGACTTTGGCTAGCCGCCTTCACGAGATATACGAGTAGATTAAAAATATTGTATGACTAAAGAGTCAATTAACAATGCATTACCAAAAAACATGTTTATCTTTGCCAGAAAATTCACGTTAATACGTATATACAAACATACATACATACATACATACATACATACATACATACATACACACAATATGTACAATATGTACATCGATGATAATCATGCCCAAACAATAATAATCGATTCATTGCTCAAACAATTTGGCAATCATTGTAAGTTTATGTTCAACCATCCGCATGAATCCTTAAATAAACGTAAAATATTATTATTATTATATATTTAATTAATAGAAATGCTGCAATGGCAAATCTCAAACGAATTCACATTTAATATTATCTATATATAATTATCCCTGCAATCCCTCCCTACAGCAATTGCGTACAAGAAAAGCAATAAGCTAGGTGACATTTTATTGTGTGACCTATTTCATCTCTGAATGAAGTCTATTCTGTATTATGTGTATTGAACAAATTCAGTAAACAGCAACAGAAATCGTGCGATGTTTTTGTCTCAAAGGAAAATAAACAGCAAAGAAATTGTGCAATTAGTCGTTAAAAAGCGATTTTTGTTTATCTTCCGTGCGTAAAATTTTGTTTAGAATACATTTTGCAGATTTAAGACAAAAAAAAAAAAAAAACCATTTATTTTTTTTCATTTGCTGCAACAACAACAACAACAAAACCTCATGACACACATATGGCATATCTAAACAAGCAACATAGAAAAGCGAAAGTCGGGCTGCCACTTACTCGCTACATTTGGTATCATATGTCTTTTACTTTTCATAGTTGCTGCGTAGAGACTATGCATATGGGCCCTGGGGACTGGCTCCTAACACTTAATTATTTGTATTTCGACGTTAAGAAGATGCTGCCTCAGCTACTGCATGAAAAGTCACCATTACGAGTATATAGGGATCAGAGAACTCTTTAATAGTCAGCAGGTTTACAGTCCGACCTCCGTTCACATTTAGTTGCAGACGATCTGTCACAACTCTGCCAATGGCTCATCCCCAAAGACGCTGTACTTTTACTTAATCTTTTTGATTTCTTCTGACACGAAGAGCGTCATGTGGAACGAGCCCACTTGCCTTACTGAAACACGGGTCTTTTGATTTGCCAATGCAAACAATCGATCACATGGCGATCGTTTGTGTAATGTCGGTCTATTTTGACGCCAACGCATTCGAGCAAGAAAACATTTGACATAATTTTCAAAACATCAAACTGAGGCACTCAATGAGTTTTGTTCCCCAGACCTGTTGTCATTCAAGCGGAACTCACAATAACAACAACAACAACAACAACAATATAAATAAAAAAAAACGGCTACGATAAAGAAATGTAATGAACAGTTTTTAAACAACGCAAAATCAAAGTAAGCTCTGATGCTGCCACTATAATCACAACAACAAAAACAACAACAACAACAAAAGTAATAAAAACAACAAACAATGATTGGATGAATGACTGTGAGGGAATGAATGAAAAATTTGTCGCTAACAAATGTGGAATGACACATAACTGCACAAATAAATGCCGTCCAATGAAAAACAATTCGAAAAAAAAGGAAAGAAAAAACTAATTAGTAAACTGTGTAAAAAGTAAAGAAAACAAAACAAAAACAAATGCGAAAAAAAAAAGAAACATTTAAAATGTGTACACAGTAGATGAGACAAGTGGCAAGCAGCTTCGTAGAGTGGCCACTGCTGGGTGTGGACATCGAAATTCGCTGCAGTTTTCAGTTTTCTACTCAAGTGTGCAGGTGCAAGCCGAGCTGGAGCCGCCGATCAGCCGAATGCGCGCAAAGGCAGTGATTCAAAAAGTGTCAAATAGAAGCAAAAGCAAAGTGCAAACCTGTTGTGTTTAAGCATTTATGGTTGGCAATATAATAATAATGATATTAATAAAAGTGGCAAAAAACTTCTGAACAGTGCCGACCGACTAAATCAATCGTCATCAAAACGCATGATAAACTTGAATAAAAACATATAAACCGTTATTACACAACTAATTAAAAAACGAAAATCGGTTATTAAAACGAAAAGCGAAAGAGCCACAAATTGGCAACGCCACAGTCGAGCCGAAGTTGTATACTCTACATGGGCGATTTCATTTTGAAGTGCTTTAAAGTGATTCAATCCTAAAACGAACATTTCGGGATGACTTGTCCTTCACTGTTGCTATGCGAATAGTCGGCAAAATCGAACAAAATTTTCCTATAAATTTTTTTACCGTTAACTAACCGTTTATGTAATTTTCTTTTCAACCATCCCCATTATTTGATCGTACAAGTGTTTCATACTCAAATGGTATGCTAAGGAAAAATCCTTAATATTTGATTCAGTGATCTGAATAAGGAGTTCGACATTCGTTTGTCACCAAAATATACTTTATTTGTTTTCTTCTTATATAATAAATGCTAAAGTCCTTCGGATTTGCTTAGTTGTTAGAACTTTCAATAGCAGAACGTCTCTTGTTCTGCTGTAAGGCATTTGAGAGATAGTGTAAAATTGTTATTGTACCCTTCGCAATCTTCGGAGGGTATTGAATTTACTTTTATGGTCGTTGTTGCCGAAGTGTTGTTCTTTCATAAAGATAATGTTCTAGTAATGAAAATTTAAGAATGTTAGATAAGTGTTTATCATAAAAGATATTGAACCCCTCCAATAATTCCAATAATTTTGTTGCGTCCAAGCTGCTGTTAGCTGCTGCTTCTGCTGCTGCTGTTGTTGCTTCTGCTGCTGCTTAGTTACCCTTAAGTTAGGGGCTACAAGTTTTTAATGTCGAGTACTCGATTTGGCAATTCATTTGGATATTAAACCCGAATCGGTATAGACGTTCTTGGTGTATAACGCGCGTAAAATACTTTCAGCGCGAATAAACGGTCACCCTAATTGAATCGTGTCAAGTGAGAGGCGTGGCGAAAACACCTTCAACACCTTTCGCCGCTGCGATCCCTCTGATTGAGCTTCCTCGAAACCTGTGAAAGGATATCAGCATTATGGGAGTAGGTATCCTTCGAAGAAATGTTCTCATTACATTCCACCCACGAATTTGTGAAGTGTAAATGCAATAATAAATCATAATTATACATATTATAGACAGTTGTGCCAAAAAACATTTTTAAGCCTAAAAAAATTTTAAAATGTGAAAAACAAAAGCAATAATAAATTTTTTAAATTATTCCCTCTTTTTTGCATTGCATTCTCATTGCTTTGTTCGAAAAAAAGCATTTTTTTTTTTAAATGCAGTTTTTATCTGCAGTTCGTTCTGTGACAAAAAGTGTTCCTTTTCTCTGATGATGGTGTTGTCGGGATCGTGAATTAAAAAATCAAAACAAAAATCTTAATAAAAATTTTTAGATGTTACATATGCATCACGGATATTTAATAGACTATTGCGGGAATTTAATTATACTGAACAATGTGGCTTTCCTTAACTTGTGCAATTCGTAGGAACATGTGCATGCCACAATTTGAATGGAATTTCCCCAGTTCAGTTTCAGTTTTTTTTATTAACATAAATCGAAATATAAAATTATATAGTCCAAATAGCTAAACCTCAGTAGTGTCCAAATATAAAAATAATTTTTAGCAAATGAAAAATCTCTGATCTTTAAAATGATGAAATCAAATATTCCACGCAACATTGCAAATGTTTCCACAATAAACATCACATTAATTATGAGTACGACAAACACGTATTGTTTCCGAATTATTTTTTGGATTGAACTGAAACCTAAATCTGATAATTTATTCAGATTCAGCATTTTAAACGTGACCATTCGATTATTCAATTAAAACGAATTCTCATTTCATGGATACATTATGCATACAGACAGATTTGTGTGGTTTTTGACTTATGCCTTGAAATATTTATTTATTTTCGAGTGAAATACTTTCCTATTTTTTTGAAAACATTTCTTTGTTATTCCAAAACGTGCAGTTAGTATTTCAATATTATAATATAAGTATATTTTGGAAATTTACCGGAATGCGGTGGCATTGGATGTTCTACATATATTTAAATGCATATAACATATGTACATACATATTTGTGTATGATGTACACATCTCTTAAATTACAACTGAACTCCTTCTTCATTGTTCATTTGTTTTCTAAACTATTAAATTAGAAAGTAAAGTCTGACGCACTTTATTGCATGCACGCCTTAGATAAGGCCATGGCCACATTAAAGGAAGCCGAAACCATGAAGTTTTTCGCAAAGTGTGGCTATAAAAACAAATGAAATAATAATAATTAATCAATCGAGTGCCCAGCAAGTGCTTGAAAGTGAATTCATCATATTTTATTAAACAGAACGACAAAAACTACAAATTTCAAGAGCTGATTGCAATTATTTAAATACACATGTTATATTATTATACAAATATAAAAGGAAATGCTGCAATTAAATCTAAAAGTAAAATGATGACATAAATGATGCATAATACATTGTATACTACATACTACATACATATATATGTACATATGTAAATTTGTATATTATGTGACCATAAAAACGTGAACACGTTTCTGCGCTAATCTGTTAAAGGTGCGGCCAATTAAAACCCATACAAACAACTCAGCGGGCTTTATGTGACAGCCATAACTGTTTGGCATTTGAAGTGTGCTTCTCATCGAATCCATATCCGAGTTTCCTGAACGCGAGCTCGGACAATGTCAAGCCATAAAACCCGCTTCCAAGATTAGATAGACCAGCAACACACTTGCACATTTCAGTAATAAAAAAATTAGTAATTAGCAACAGGCACAGAATGATATAATTTCACAAAAAAGAATTCGCTTAGTTATGGTTTATTATTTGTTTGTATTTTTGTTTTCGTTTCTTAATGTTGACATGCATTTCTGTTTGCAGTTCAATTCCAAGTACCACATTGACGTCGACTTCGAGGTACCGAAGAAGCTAGAATGGTACTATGCACCCGGCTTCATTGCCTTTTGGTTTATTGTCTTTGTCTCATTGGTCAACACGCAAATGAACCATTTGCCAGCGGGTTTGGCCAAAAGCGATGAGCAAAGCCATCCGCAATCCTACATATCGCAGCGTGCCGAAGAAACTCTCATCGAGCTGACACGCATCGGCCCACGTGTGGTGGGCAGCATCGCGAACGAGGTGACGGCAGTCGATTTTCTGAAGCAGCAAGTCGCCAAGATCGAGGCCCAGGCAAGCGACTACTTCACCTTCGAGGTGGACGTGCAGCAGGCCAGTGGTGCCTACATGCACTGGACGATGGTCAACATGTACCAGGGCGTACAGAACGTGGTCGTGAAATTGAGCGCCAATGGGTCGACCAACGAGAACTACCTGCTGATCAACAGTCACTATGACAGCGTGCCCTTCAGCCCCGGGGCAGGCGACGACGGCTCAATGGTCGCCACGATGCTGGAAGTGATGCGAGTTATTGCTAAATCCGATGGTCCACTGGCCCATCCCATTGTGTTTCTATTCAATGGCGCTGAAGAGAATCCATTACAGGGCTCGCATGCTTTCATCACCCAACACAAGTGGGCCAAAAACTGCAGGTAAGCAAAGCATCTAACTTATGCAAGATACATACATACATACATCATTATACTGTCCAATGTCCATGACTCGAAGTCTCTAATAGTCGAACCAAATCGACTATAGGTTATTTGCGAAATTTCGTATAACTTCAATGAATTCGTTTGTTTGCCTATAGAGCTCTGATTAATCTGGATTCAGCTGGAAGCGGCGGTCGGGAAGTGCTATTTCAATCGGGGCCAAATCATCCATGGCTTATGTCCTACTATCGCAATGTGCCGCACCCATTTGCAAATACCTTGGGGGAGGAGATGTTCCAGGCGGGTCTCATACCATCCGATACAGATTTCCGCATCTTTCGCGATTTCGGCGGCGTTCCGGGCTTGGATATGGCATACACATACAATGGCTATGTCTATCATACGAAGTTCGATCGTGTCAATGTGTTAACTAGAGCGTCTCTACAACACACAGGCGACAATTTGCTAGTCCTAGCCAAAAGTTTGGCCAATGCTCCTGAACTGGATGACACAGCTGTAAGTTGTCGCTCCCTACAAATGAAACATAAATTCATTTAAGAATTTTTCTCGTAACATATGCAGGCTCACGCAAAAGGTCACAACATTTTTTACGATTTCCTCGGCTGGTTCATGATCTTCTACACGGAAACCACAAGCATCATAGTGAACGTTGTCGTATGTGTCGCCGCCCTCTTGGGCATTGGCGTCTCACTCTACTTCATGTCCGCTCGCTCTGGCATCAGCTGGTCCGGCATCATGATACGCTACGCCACAATCTTCGGTATACAGCTGGTGTCGGTCTTACTGGCCACCGGATTGGCTGCGCTCGTCGCCGTGTTCATGGACGGCGTCAATAAGTCATTGTCCTGGTACACAAATGTATGGATAATCATTGGCCTCTACTTCTTCCCGGTCTTCTTCGGCTTGAGCATACTGCCGGCTCTGTACCTGGAGAAGACCAAAAGGGATCCACTGAGTCTAGGCTTCCGCATCCAGCTCTTCATGCACTCGCATTGCCTGTGTCTGATAATCCTGACGATTGTGATGACCGGCATTGGCATACGTTCAACATATCTGTTCATGCTTTGTGTCTTCTTCGACATCGTTGCGCTCATCGTCAACTTGGTAACGAAATGGCATCGCAGAGGTTTGTATTCGTCTGTCGTCTGTGCTTTGTAAAGCAACTCATGACATCTTGATTTCCCTATGCAGCTTACTGGTTCGCCATTGCCGTGATCGTCTGTCAGATCTTACCCTTCACGTTCTTCACGTATTGCGTACGTGCGATGTTTCAGACATTGGTGCCCATGCAGGGACGTTCGGGCTCCTCATCGAACCCTGATATGATCGTGGCATTCATTGCCGTTGCATTTTCCCTTTTATTTTGCGGTTTCATTGTAAGTATTCCTGTCACACTCTCACACACCAAAGGCAGTCAGAAATTATAAGAATCTCACATTGAAAACAGATACCCATGTTGATGTTCTTCCGTAAAACCAGAAGCATTGTGTGCTGTTTCCTTGGAGGCACTCTGATATTCATTATCATCGCCGTTTCGCCAGCTGGTTTCCCTTACAAAGCAGCTACTTCAACACAACGGTATTCACTGATCGTAAGGAATTTCAACTCTCTAAACAATTTGACAACTCAATGAACAAACATTTCCCTACCCCACCTTACATCCCTATGCAGCATGTTCACCGGCGCCTGCACAATGCCGATGGCTCGACTCGCATCGACGAAGCTGGCATCTACATCTATCCTCAGGATCGACGATTTAACATTGCAGAAGGTCAGTGATAATCTGAAGCCATTTTCATCCAAATAATAAATGAAAACTAATTTATTTATATTTTATAGAGTATATTGATAAAATCGGTAGAAAGCATAAAGTAGCCGAGTATTGCGACGAGGAGATGTTCTGCGGCATGCCATTGTACAATCACCGTTGGAGCAAAGCGCGCGAGTACAGCTATTGGGTGCCAGTTCCCGAGCTTCCGAACATACCCTCTGAGTATCCGAACTTGACGCTTGTGGAAAACTCCTCCGATCTGACAGCTACCACACAGCGTCGTTTCAACTTTTCATTGTCCGGACCTGATCATATGACCATATTTATCAATGTTAAGAATGATGCGAAAATCTTGGACTGGTCCTTTAATAAAACGTTATTACGCCAAGGCGAGGAGCCACCCTATTTTATATACTTCTCATACGGTCTTGATAGCAGCGCACTGGAGTTCCATATTGATGTGGAGAAAACGTCTTCGTCGTTTGACACAGCTACTTTGGAAATCGGCATAGGCGGCCACTGGATACATCAAGGTTTCGAGCGATCTATCGAGTTGAAAGATACCACTTTCGCTTTTCCAGACTACACATTCATTCAGGATTGGGTTGGCACCTACGAGACTTGGTACTTCTAAGTGATATTATTATTCAAAAACTGAAATAGTTGTTATATATTAACTTTAGTCCTAACATGTTTCTACTTGGGCCGACCGGTCTGAAACCATCGTTATCATCCGAATCTAATTAATAAATACGACTAAGATATTTAAATTCCCTTGTTTGTTCTTACTTACACTTTTACTTTTGTTGGTTAAAAAACAAGAAAAATTTTAAAAAGCTTTTTTCGTTCAATTGAGTAATGGCATAATTTAGATCCACTGATATCGACTCACGATAACAAGTATCTGGCATGGAAACTTACCAGGATTTATAGGGAAACAACATTTATATCTTAATTAATCAACTTAAAATATCGTATCGATATGTGAATATCATTTTATATACCGTCGCTGCAGCCCATGATAACGTTTTGTTTTATTAGTATCAGACATTAGTTTATGTACGTATACATACATACATACATACATACATACATATACTTTTAAATAGGTGATTGAGCTTACGTATGTGTACTTATGAGAAGCTCTAGTGTAAATACTCGTACTTGAGTGAGTTAGGTAAGAAGCTAAGTTAGTTATTAGGCAACTATGAGATTCAAACATAGCATTGTGCCTTAGAATGAAGCACAAACCCATGTGGCACTGTCAGATAAGCCGATCTACGATCTACAGATGCTTTTCTATTTTTAAGTTGTTATCACAAATATTCATATTCTGCGTAACAGAACAAACAAATGAGCTCAGTCAACGTCTGTTGGAATCTGGTTTTTAGCGTATGATTTAATACAATAAAAATAATGTATATGTAAATCAAAACCGAACCGAACACGCAATGACCTTTTTTACATTAATCACCAGAAATAATTTAAACCTACACAACAAGCAATAAAGTGTATAAACAAATAAGAAGACAATTACGATGAATTATGACGACGCTGACGGCTTCTGCAAATGGCACAAAACGAAAATAAAAAAACATAAGTACATCTAACGAAAATGAGAGCCCGCATAATGAGAGAAGCTGCTATGCGCCACCGACCGTCGCACTTCAGCAGTCCGCTAAATAGCAAAATAAAAGATTATATAAATAAAATATGAAAAAAATAAACATCTACAAAAGCAATTTTGAGATAGAAAAATAATCAGCGCATCAGTAGATGAGAGCTAAGAAAAGTCAAAGATGACTGTAAGATAAGACTTCACTCAAGCGGCCGTCAGTAGAAGATCCTCAACGTAACCGAGCAGCTGCTGAGAATTCACATACGTACTAAATACACGTAAAGCGGTATGTGATTTTGATTGTATAGTATTATATAAAAAAGCTAAATCATACCGATCACTTCAAAGTTCAAAGAGCAGTTAAGCAACCAAAGTTTATAATTTGTAGACTAATTACTAATAATATATACGCAATTAGGTATGTTTATAAATCAAATATAAAAATGTACTTTTTTTTTGGCAAAGATATACAGCCGCAGAACCTTTCGATAAAACAAAAACAAAACACTGGATCATGTTCGAATACAGCAATAAAACTAAAACAATTTAGATAAGGACAGCAATGATTGGAGTACTTTTATAAGTTTCGATTACATGGCTTTGGTTTTTTAGTACAAGTGCCATTCAGATTTTACCCAAATACACTGAAAATATTTTTCTACTTTTTAATTGAACGAATTGGCAACAGATTTTCTTAGCCGACTACTTTTCAAATTTTAAAGATCTATTAAAAGTTCCAATCGTATAGAAACCTAAGATATCACAGAAAATGCTGAGTTTCTTTACCATTCGTACGATTCGTGTCATTTGTATAGCATTTAATAGTTGAATATCGATTTGCAAATTGCAATTCAATTTTTATCTAATGGATATACAATAAAATGTTTATGCTCTACCATAGTCCCATGTCGTAAATCTTTATACTTGTAATTTGGATAGCAAAGATAAAAACACATACAGACTATTGCCTGGGCCAAGAAAGTATTAATTGAAGCAGCATTTCCCGTTAGAAATTCAGTTCTGTGGTGCTAGGCAGGGAAATCGATACAGAGTTATATTCGTCAAACCGAATTCAGTATGGACGCTCAATTAGAAAAAAACCCGGAAAAGGACATATCCGTAATTAAAAACAGCGAAAACTGTGTTTCCAAACTCTAAAGTGATTATTCGTGAAATTTCCAGGCCGTAGTTAATGCCTTAGCCGAAGACCCGATTGATGCCAACAAGCAACAGGACGAAATGGTTCAGGAGAACCTGAAAGACAAAGTGCCTTGGTTCTACGCTCCCGGGTTTCTGCTCTTCTGGCTTGTAATTTTCTTCGCCGTGATCTTGCCGGTTTTCAACTATCTGCCGGATGGTCTAACGATAGCTCACGAAAAGGCAGCCAAAGGAGAATTTATTGGCGAGTATGCGGAACGCATACTTCTGCACTACGACCGGATCGGCCCAAAAGTGGTGGGCAGTAATGCCAACGAAAATGTAACCGTACAATTATTACTGGACAACATAGAGGATATACGTAGCGTCATGCGTGATGATCTCTACGACTTAGAGTTGGATGTGCAACAGGTGTCGGGTGCATACATACACTGGACCATGATTAACATGTACCAAGGCCTACAAAATGTTGTCGTCAAATTGAGTGCAAAATCCTCAAAAAGTGAATCTTATCTTCTGGTAAATAGTCACTTTGATTCCAAACCCAGCAGTCCAGGTAGGTAAAAACAAATCAAAGTGGCGAAAAAGAAATCAACTACGAATGCATCTTTGCGCTCTAATGTAACCAGGTGCCGGAGACGATGGCGCTATGGTGGTTGTCATGATGGAAGTGCTGCGTCAAATGGCCACATCCGAACGAGTTTTCGAGCATCCGATTGTGTTTCTATTCAATGGCGCCGAGGAAAATCCGCTGCAGGCCTCGCATGGTTTTATAACGCAACATAAATGGGCCAAAAATTGCGAAGCCTTAATCAATTTGGATGCAGCAGGAAGCGGCGGTCGTGAGATTCTATTTCAAGGCGGCCCCAATCATCCTTGGCTAATGAATGTAAGTTTTACTCATACACGCTTATATCATAAACTTTATAGCGTTCTACCATATTCTTTCTTTTTCCAAGTTTTCTTCTTTTTTTATTGTTTTTATTGACTTCGTGCCATGTGCCAAATATTTTCAATATCCAATATTGTTGGGTTTATTTGTAACGAGTTTAACGACCGTCCGTCAACCTATCGTAGATTTATTAAACCATAAATTCGTCTATTAAATCAAGTAAAACACATATAGCATGCAACTACTTTGAGGTAAGGTACTTTTCAGCCCCGATATAAAATAACCAAAAAGTATTTATAACAATTATTGCGTCCTTGATTAGATAAATTTTGCAATTGTTACTTTTACAATTCCCATTCAATATTTGTGTTGACGACTTCTACACAAAGCATATTATGCATAGGATGTATTCGATTGTTTCCAAATCAGTTAAATCAATCAAAAGTCATTAGGAAGCCAATTAATTTTTTGATTTAACAAAGAATTTTGTAGTGTAGGACCCGTCTCACCATTTTTTCATATCTGTTTAACTATAATGATTACTTCTTTGATTGCTATGAAAATGTAACTTACCGAGTACTCTAAATAATTTTATCTTAAATAGTTCGCATATGTTAACCATTTAAAACTTAACACATCCTACAGTACTACGAAAAGAATGTCAAACACCCGTTTGCTACAACCATGGGCGAAGAGATCTTCCAAGCGGGCCTTCTACCATCCGATACCGATTTTAGAATCTTCCGTGATTTTGGCAGTGTGCCCGGCCTTGATCTAGCACAATGCTATAACGGTTACGTCTACCACACAGAGTTTGACAGCATCGATGTGATCCCTCGTGGCGCTTTGCAGAACACCGGCGACAATGTACTCGGCTTGGTACGGGGACTGTCCCATGCGCCGGAATTGTACGACACGAAGGTGTGCAGATTCCAAAAAATCCCTTTCTAAGCAACAAACTAATCCTCTCATAACAGGCACATGCCAAAGGACACGTCGTGTTCTACGACTATCTCGGATTGTTCTTCGTTAGCTACACGGAGGCCACTGGCTTGATAATAAACATTGCCCTTGCGGTTATTGGCATGGTGCTGACCTTCATCTCGCTCTGGCGCATGGCTAGCGTGTCTCTTGTCTCACTGCCTCAAACGTTGTGCTGCTTCCTGTTGATCTTCGTGCTGCACCTGATCGGATTCGTGTTGGCCTTCGGTCTGCCTCTGCTCATGGCTGTTATGTTCGACAGCGGCAATCGCTCGATGACTTGGTACACGAACATCTGGCTATGCATTGGACTGTACATCACTCCAACGCTCTTTGGCTTGTGTGCGCCAACGTTGATCTACTTCAGCTTCACTATGAATGCAAGTCAAATGTGGTCCCTTGCTTATTGTTAATGCCTTAATGATCTCCTCTTTTTATTTTCACAGGCTAAAATTCCGATTCACTATCGCCTGCAGATGGTCTTGCATGCCCATTGCGTCATACTGTCGATACTCAGCCTTGTTTTAACTGGACTAAGCATACGTTCCACATATCTAATTTCAATATCGATTATATTCTATGCGGGGACGCTCCTTTTAAATCTGCTAACTACTTTACATGATCGACGTAAGTTATGAAGCATTGAGAAAAGGTCTTTGATCAAATCTTATTCCTAATAATTGCATATATGCATGACTACTTCAAATTTTGTGTTTACTGTCAAAGTTAATTGTTTTCATGTCTTTTATGTTTTCTTTAGGTTATTATTGGACCATATTGCACAAGATCGGACAAATACTGCCTTTCCTTTACTTCTGTTATCTCTTGTACTGTTTCTTGAATATAATAATACCAATGACAGCACGAAATGGCGTCGACACGAACCCAGACTTATATATTGCCATTCTGAGCGCACTCTTCACAGTCTTAGCCCTGGGTTTCGTGGTAAGCACAAACGACAGCGAACACATGACGAATAATTATATTATCTACGCCTTCCATATAATATACAGATACCACTAATCAACATATTCCGCTTTCCACGGCTGATATTGCTGTCATTTGTGGTGATCACTTTTGTATTTTCAATGATTGCCATTTCGCCAATTGGTTTTCCGTATCGTGCCAGAACGAACGTTGGACGAGTAAACTTTTTGGTAAACTAAATTATATTCATTAAAACTATGCATCGCTTTGAAGTATAATCTGCTTTTTTCTAATTTTATAGCATGTAAATCGCGTCTTCTATGAGTATGATGGCAGCGTTAGCCTAAACGGTTCCGGTTATTATTTCGACTTTCAAGATCGACGCATGGAGCATCCTTTCGAAGGCACCTCAGTGGATTTAAGTGGCCTAGTCAGCACAGAAGCCGATTGTGACAAGTACATGATGTGCGGACTGCCAGTCTTTAATCATCGCTGGAGTAAGGCAAAAAGGCAAGGCCGTTGGCTAGCACGCGCGGAACCAGTGCAACTTCCAGGCGTTGCCAAACTCGAACTTTTAAGCAAAACAGTGAATACCGAAACCTCCTCAGTGCGCTATGACTTCGAATTGACTGGATCGTCACACATGAGTTTGTTTGTGCAGCCGGAGGACGATGTTAACATTACTGATTGGTCATTCTTACGACAAATGCTGGATGACAAGACATTTGAGCCGCCCTATCACATATTCTACTCATATGGCAATGACAATACGCCATTGAAATTCCACATAGAGTTCTCAAGGGAGAGTGGGTTGTTCGATGTGTCCGTCTTCGAATTGGGCGTCTCGGCGCATTATCTCAGTTACGATCATGCACGTGATGCCATAAGTCAACAGTTTATAGGAAGTTTCCCAGACTTTGTTCACGTCATGGAATGGCCTAGTTCATATGAACGTTATATATTTTAAATATACAACTGTCAGTTATTCATTAAAATAAACCAATTTCAATTCAAATACTATACTTTATTTAAACAAAAAAATGGTAAAGGGTTTATTGAAGTTGTGCAAATGTATTGTATATTACATGCAGAAAGAGGCGTGGCAGACCCTACAAAATATACATGTATATTCTTGATCAGCATCAGATATCGGATATCGAAAACGGTCAAACATACAACTTCCAAATTTGGCAAGAAGACTCTCCCAATCCAAAGGCATAACGAGTTTATTTTGTTTTTTTGATATTCAACCTATAACATATAGCTGCCATAGGAATGATTGGCCAAAGAAAAACTTTTTTATTTCTTGAGATATTTTTACAAATTAAAACAAAATATTAAAGCAAATAAAAATTGTATTAAATTTTGGATTGGATACAGGATATTCTATAGTCGGTAGTTGAGGTTGCTCGGTACCGGTACCCCAAAGCACTCTATCCGGTGTCTATATAGCGTGGAGCAGAAACATAGAATGTGTACCTTTTCGGAATCATTGGCATACAGTCTACATTTATACCTGTGTCCCGCAAAAAGGCAGTGTCTTAGAAAGCCTAGAAAAATTATGTATCGTTACGAAGGAAAGATAACACACAATAAGTGAGGCTGGTACTATACATCGGGCGAGATGTTCCCATTGCTGTTGTACCTTGCCATATATTATCCATTCGTTTTCCCAGATCCTGCTCTAGTGCTCTTTACAGAGAATGTGGTAGGATATTGGAATTTTCTGCGTAGATTGAACACAAGTTTTTGCTTCCAAATTGCAAGTTTACTTATTCACATAAAGTATTAAAGGGTAGCCTAAAAAAAAAGAGTAAATTTATTCTCATTGGTTAAGCTGAAATTGACCTTGCCTCACGCAATTCCGGTACTTTTAGAAACATTTTTTTATTTTATTTTATTTTATTTTATTGGCTGCATAAAATGGGAAATTTGCCACTTTTATGCTGGTAACAACAGTTCAATGTTAATATGCACTAAATAAATTTTTATCGAATGGATACACAACTTTTATGCTCCTAAGTTGTAAATGTTTATATTTATAATTTGGATATCAAAGATAAACACACATTCAAAGAATTTCAAGACCCAACAAAGTATTAATTGAGCCAACACTGCTCTGTTGGGCTTCAGTTGTGCTCGACTTTGACATCGGTACAGAAAATATACGTCTACAAGAACTCGGAATGGACACTGAAATAGAAAAAAACCCGGAAAAAGATGTAAATGTAATAAGTAAAATCAAAATTGTGTTTCTAAACTCTAAATATCCTTTTTGTGTCATTTACAGCCTGCGATTAATTTCATAGCCGAAGACCCAATTGAAGACAATAAGCAACAGGACGAAATTACTCAGGAAAAACTCAAAAATAAAGTGCCATGGTATTATGCTCCCGCGTTTCTGCTCTTCTGGTTTATGCTTTTCTCCGCAGTGATCGTTCCGGTCTTTAACTATCTGCCGGACGGTTTAACACTCGCTCA
This sequence comes from Stegana nigrithorax, assembly GCA_037044495.1. NCBI lineage: Eukaryota > Metazoa > Arthropoda > Insecta > Diptera > Drosophilidae > Stegana > Stegana nigrithorax. The sequence continues at coordinate 24,073 of JBAMBQ010005106.1, read as the reverse complement.
CGAAAAGTCCACCAAAGGAGAATTTATTGCCGAATATGCAGAACGCATCCTTTTTAATTTTGACCGCATAGGTGAAAATGTGATAGGCAGCAATGCCAACGAAAATGTTACCGCACAACTAATATTGGACAACATTGAGGCCATACGCAACATTATGCGTGACGATCTTTACGACTTGGACGTAGATGTGCAACTGGTATCGGGTGCATACATACACTGGGTCATGATAAATATGTATCAAGGCCTTAAGAATATTGTTGTCAAGCTAAGTACGAAATCGTCAAACAGCGAATCCTATCTTCTGGTAAATAGTCACTTCGATTCGAAGCCCAGCAGTCCAGGTAAGCGGAAACCATAGATCCTTTATACACTTTCTTAAGTGCTGACAAAACCAGGTACCGGCGACGACGGAGTTATGGTGGTTGTCATGTTGGAAGTGCTACGTCAAATGGCCACATCCGATCGTGTTTTCGAGCATCCGATTGTGTTTCTATTCAATGGCGCTGAGGAAACTCCATTGCAGGCATCGCATGCTTTTATTGCACACCATAAGTGGGCCAAAAATTGCAAGGCCTTGATCAATTTGGATGCAGCAGGCAGCGGAGGTCGTGAGATTCTATTTCAAGGCGGTCCAAATCATCCTTGGCTAATGCGGGTAAGTTCGTCGAATTCTTGAAATCATATTAAGTTGACCATCGCTTTATACGATCCTCCCTCCGACAAGTGTATCGCGGATTTATCAAATCATAAAAATTAAAATATCGGAGCAAGCAATCCAGATGAATTTATTTGTAGTTTTTATTTTGTACCGATAACGAAAGAATTGTTGCAATTTTTTGTTCGATTAGATAAATTTTATAACTATTTTTTGTGATTTTTATAAGCATGTGCACAAACCAGATAGTGACTTCGTAGCATATATTTTTGGATAAGATTGGCCTAATATATTTAATTCAACGTTCGAGGGTGTGTCATTCTTGATACCCATTACAATTGACTGATATTTAACATATTAATATTAAACATTCCTTGCAGTACTACAAAAACTATATTCCACACCCGTTTGCTACAACTATGGGCGAAGAGATCTTCCAAGCGGGCCTTCTACCATCCGATACCGATTTTAGAATCTTCCGTGATTTTGGCAGTGTGCCCGGCCTTGATCTAGCACAATGCTATAACGGTTACGTCTACCACACGAAGTATGATAGCATCGATGTCATACCGAGAAGCTCTTTGCAAAGCAGCGGCGAAAATGTGCTCTCTTTGGTGCGAGGTCTGTCCAATGCGCCGGAAATGTACGATACCGCGGTAGGTGTTGGTGAAAAAACCAAGTTTTTGAGATGTTTATCTCTAAATATCTGTGTATTATATTAGGCATACGCTGAAGGCCATGCAGTGTTCTTTGACTATCTCGGCATATTTTTCGTCTATTACACGGAGACTACCGGAATAATAATAAATATTTGCGTTGCGGTTATTGGCATCTTAGTGACCTTAATCTCGATTTGGCGTATGGCTCGCGTGTCCCTTGTTACTCTGCGTTCCACCCTGTGCAGTTTTCTCTTGGTGTTGGGACTGCATCTGCTTGGCTTTGTATTGGCCTTTGGTCTGCCTCTGCTCATGGCTGTTATGTTCGACAGCGGCAATCGCTCGATGACTTGGTTCTCGAACATCTGGCTATCCATTGGACTATACATCGTGCCAACGCTGTTTGGATTGTGCGCTCCCACGCTGTTGTATTTTAGTTTCACTAGAAATGTAAGCTAATCCGAATGCTTTTTCTTTATTTTAATGCAATTGTCTTTTTGCACTACCAGGTTAAGATTACACTGCCCTATCGGCTGCAAATGGTAATGCATGCGCATTGCGTCATATTGTCGATATTAAGCATTATTTTGACTGGGATTGGAATTCGTTCCTCATATCTTTTTACGATAACACTTTTATTCTATGTGGGTACGCTGGTCATCAATATGCTGTCGACTTTGCATGATCGCCGTAAGTTATGAAAATTTGATATTTTATACATCTCAATTCAAAGCCCATTTGCTAACGTTTGGAACAAACATTTTTTTTTAAATGTTTCAGATTATTACTGGATCCTATTGCATACGATCGGGCAGATATTGCCTTTCCTTTACTACTCTTATCTATTATATTCTTTCTTGAATATATTAGTTCCAATGACTGGCCGGAATGGAACCACAACAAATCCTGATCTATATATGGCATTTCTTTGCGCATTATTCATGGTTTTAGCCATGGGTTTCTTGGTAAAGTGGCAACATTTCGATTCGTAATAGCTGAACATTCTGTTATTCATATTCATCTAGATACCACTGGTGAATGTTTTCCGATATTCACGGCTGATACTCCTTTCGCTTGTAGTGATCACTTTCATATTTTCAATGATTGCCGTTTCACCAGTTGGTTTTCCATATCGCCCTAAAACAAATGTTTGCCGAATTAACTTTTTGGTAAGCGATTGGTGTTATTTCCTTAAAAGCCAAGCATTCGTTTAATGTTCATCCTTTTTCTAATATTACAGCATGTAAATCGCGTCTTTTATGAGTACGATGGCAGCGTAAGTCTGAGCGATTCCGGTTATTATTTCGATTTTCAAGATCGCCTGATGGATCATCCGTTTAAAGATAGCTCAGTAAATTTCACTGGCCTAAGGAGCATTGAGAGCGATTGTGACAAATATATGTTTTGCGGCGTCCCAGCGTTTAATCATCGATGGATGAAGGCACGACGCGAAGGACGTTGGCTTCCGCGCGCAGAGCCAGTGCGTACTCCAGGTACCGCCAAACTCGAGCTTTTGAAGAAAACAGTAAATGCAACCGCATCAACAGTACGATACGAGTTCCAAATGTACGGACCCACCCATTTAAGTTTGTTTGTACAACCTGAAGATGATGTAAAAATTAGCGATTGGTCATTTTTACAAGAACTGCTAGAAGAAGAAAAATATGGACCGCCTTATCACATATTTTACACAAATATCAATGACAAAACGCCTTTAAAATTTCACATTGATTTCCACCGAACTAGTCGCGCTTTCAATGGGCCCGTTTTTCAATTGGGATTCGCGGCACATTATGTAAGCTACGAACATGAGCGTGATGCCGCAGGTCAACAGTTTATTAAAGATTTTCCTGACTATGTACACTGTATGGAATGGCCAAGCTCATACGAACGTTACATATTTTAACAAGACCAATTTCTTACTAGTTATTTATTAAATAAATTAACTATATATTTACAATTTGCGTTTATGAATTGCCAGCCATAATTTTTTGTACTGCACGATCGAACTTTCTATAAAACAAAGAAATATATTATCCATATCATTTAACACAAAAATTTTGGTTTGAGAACTTACTTTGAGGTAAGCATATCGCCGGGCGTGTAAAACGGATTGCACACGGAATCTGTGTAAAGGACTTGCAGATTACGAAACATCTAAAGCGCAAAAGATATCATTATTAATATAGCGCGGCATTCAATTATTCATTGATCTATTAAGGTAGCCCAAATACTTACTGCACGAACTTCGTTTTCGCGTAATGCAATGTTGCTGGAATCAACGACGATTATAAATTTAATTTTGGAATTGGTTACGAAGCCATAACTTTAAGAGGAAAAGATTCATTATTAGTTGTTAAATCTCAGACAGTTGGTGCCTACATTTTATGAATCTCCGTTGAGTATAGCAGCCCTAAATAGAGCTCCTTTGTCTCCGGCGTGGCTTTTCCGATCGGTTGACATTTCTCCTCAACAACGTCAAGCGCAGCATGCACTCTGTACTGTAAATCCAGCTCTTTGTCCATGTCAGTCGTAGCTAAATAAAGCGGCGCATTCTAAGGTATGAAATTTAGCATTTCAGTTATAGAGGACTAAGTGCTTAATTTATTGAAAAGTACGTACATCTTTGCCAATAATCGCAATGCAAATAGCCATCTCACACGAAATGGTCTTATCGAAATATATATTTTTACGCTTTCGAATAAACGTCAAAATAATTTTAAAAAATCTTATTTTAGATGAAATGAAATTAATAATATTTCCACAACAACACCCGACGTATTATCTCTTTTGTTGACTACTACCGCTAAACTAGAAAACATCTGAATTGAGACAATTTGTATTTGTTATTGTTAAAAACAATAAAAAAAAAACAAAAAGGTCAGTCTACGTAGCGCACAGCAAAGTATTAAAGAGCAAATGCAGGGTAGTCACCAGTTTTACATACGAATTTATTTACTTAGCAAGCACACGGCAAAATGTTTATGCCAGTCTTCGTCCTTTAAGGACTGTCAGCATATCTTGACCGGAACTTCCATGTTTTTGTGTGTAAAATTTTTTATTTTTTTAGAAATTAGACCAATTTACTGAATCAGTCATCAGTCAATAAATCCTCTCTCTCTCTCTCTAAAACTTTGGCACTACCTTCTTTTCTTATACCATGAATATTACTTGTCAAAACTATATATATTCTGTCTGTTCTTAGTCCGTGCAAATTTGTCGTGCGTTCCAGTTAGCCCGAAGAATTTTTCCCTAAGCTACAGCAACAATGCAAATTTTGCGTTGTTCACTACTGAAGCAGTGTTGTTGAAGACGAAGAGTTTTGCAGAGCATGAAATCATCCTATTTCACTCTAACGCATAGTGCTTCTTCTGTGAGACTTCTATTAACGTAAAATCAACAAGTACTGATATTAGAGTTTTGAACAAATTAATCTGCAATATTAACGATAAAAATCGTGGCCAAACACTTTCCATGCATCCAATAATGGCGCGTCCTCTGGCTCATAATAATAATAATAATAATAACGGAGACAACAATTGGCTTCAAAACTTGCTGCGTGACGACGTTGAGGTCTTTGTTGCCTTCTCCAACCAAACAAACCGAAATATTGATCTCTACTGGATCGAGAACAGTCGCGTGCTAAATTTTCATATGACATTACGTCCAAATGAAAAAGTTAACGTGAACACATACCGCTCACATCCGTGGCTTTTCCGCGATTGCAGCACTGGCATGCGCTTGCAGGTCAAAAATGAGTTAATGTATTGGCCAGTGCCGACTTGTGTCTTCCATCCGGATATTCCGAATAATATCGTTAATATACGGCAACAGGTAAACGTACATCATCCACTGCGGAAGCTGGTCGACATTTGCCTCTGGCATTTGGCTGAAAATCTTATGAGCGAAAGCAATGCACTCAATCGGGAACAAAACGTTGACGCGTTACCCATACCAAAGACGCTCAAGGACCAATTACAGATTGTTGTAAAATCCGTGACCAGCTATCGATCAAATGTGACATTCGCTCGATCGTCGCGGCGTATGCGTCGTAGGGTAGAGTAGCTGCAGGAGCGGCGGCGGTTACTTTGCAGAATATCCTACCTGAAATAGTATATGGCATATTCGCGGACATAGGACCCGCCTATTGAAACGTGATACCGCAAAATACCAAAGAATTGTTTTCAATGATTATGTATTGTAGCTATTAGCTACAATTCCGGCACGTTTCAAGGTGTACAAAGTTCTCATCTGCATTTGCACATAGACACGTTATACATGCCAAAAATTCCGACTCAGTGAAGATCCGCAGACATTTTTAAACATTCGTCGGTCTCTGCCCTTTTTTTAGCAGTTAGACTGTAAGTTAGGTTTTCTTAGCTTAAAAATTGTACAAAATCTCAAACTTAATTTTAAATAAGTTAGATATGGTCAAATTTCGATAGGATTTAAAAGCGTCGTATTAAGTTGTGATATATGCCGAGTGTTAATATTTAATCAGCGGTTAAGTGTGCAGCTTTGAATTCGTATTTACTTTTAAGTACTCCTAAATCGATTCGCATTTGCTGTTGTACTTAGCATAGTCCGCGTACAACTCGTGCTTTAATTATAGTTATAAATAAATAGAAAACGAAAGGTGTGACTATCGCCTAAGAGCCAAGTCTCAAATTCACTCTGCAAATACGCTAAAAAGACAAATTCGGTGTGATGTTCGGTGCTAAATCAAAACAAAATTAATTTTTAGAAGCCTACTTTAAAACATCTGTGTCATAAATTAACTATATATAATGCATATATGTCCACACATACATATATATATATATTTATATATATGTATATGTTAATATTGTAAGTTTTAGTGCGATAAGGATACCTGCGTAATTGTAGTAAAAGGAATCATTTAAGATACGATCTGCCGGTCGATGGGCAGATCGCTCAGTCGTTCTAAGCAGTCTCAAAAATGCATAATAAAACCAACTATTCATTATGTAACTAAGCTACATGCTGAAAAAGACGTATAAATGAAAACAAACTTCGATTTAAGAATATTTTTTTATTACTAATATTATTTCATATTTATTTATGTACAAATCATTTGTTATTGGCTTTGCATACAATTTTCATAATTTTTCCTACATTCTTTTTGTTTTTCATTTATTGATTTACTTTGTATTAACGATTTAGCTTAGACTTATATATGAAACTATATGTAGTAACTGTGGATGTGTGTAGCTGTGTAATAACTTTGCGCATTAAAATGGAAAGATTTTAGACAAAACCATAACTCATAGTTTTCATTTAATAATGCTTTTGCTTTTAGCAACAAAGGATACAAACAACACAATTGGACAAATTATTTATTTTGTTCACTTTTTTTGTTTATCTTTAGATGCCTTCTGGGGAAATCATAATATATAGATGCCTTCTGGGGAAATTATAATATATAGATGCCTTCTGGGGAAATCATAATATATAGATGCCTTCTGGGGAAATTATAATAGATAGATGCCTTCTGGGGAAATCATAATATATAGCTGCCTTCTGGGGAAATCATAATATAACATTATATATAAAAATAAATGTTTTTGTTAACTCTGCAAATACATGGCATCGCAGAATTTGTAATATGCCCTAAGTGACTCAAAGGTATGTCTGTTTTTGGCTACAACTACAACGGTAAATCTACAACAACAATGACGTCGACAATAAGAACAACTCAGGGCCCCAATGCCATGCTGCATTCGTAAAGGAAGTGTTGTCTGTTTGATTTTGTATACGCAGGAAACTCGTGCATGCGGGAGAGTATTCACTTGCCATCGTAGCTCGAATTTTGCTTTGTTTTATATTGAAAAGTTAGATCAGTCGATTGCTTCCAAATAAAATGACGCACTGTGCGTAGATCCATATTTGGATCGACGACCTGCGAGTAAACAAAAAAAAAAAGTATTAAACTGACAAAGAGCTATTTATTATAAGGTAGATTTACGCACCACATCATTACACCACAACTCAATGCGTTCCTCTGCTGGCAGCTGTGAGCTCTCCGAATTGGCATCGCTTTGACTATTCTGAAGTGAACTGGATGCATTACCACTGCTCGGCGTAGTTTCAGCATTGAGCACTTTTTCCAGCACATGTTCGCACACCTTGCGACATTGTATGAACTCATTGGCAACTAAGCGATCCTAAAAATAAACGTGGGATTATGATTTTGATCAGAAAGAAGTGTAGATTTTAGTTACCTTTTTGGTACGCTCCGGTTTGATCATCTGCGGGTGCGGTTGCAGGAAGAATGGTATCTTCAGGAATTTAGGTATGTTCTTTTCGATGACGACATCCGTAACCCACTGCGGCACAGTTTCATGCAGCAAAGTGCTTTCGCTTTCCCCAGCGGCATCACGTACCAGTAAGCGACAAACGGTGCGACCGCCGACCTCACTGCAATGCATTGATTAGAGCAAAGCTTTAATTACTGTGGACATGACAAGGTTACCTGAAAATAACTGGGGTATGTTTGGGCACTTGGAAATATCCATTGCCGCGCATATCAGGCTCCATTTCACTAGGCGGCAGACTATGTGGCGGGGTCCAGTATTCGAGCAGGGCTTCTAACAACAATTTGCCATAGTTGATCTGTAAATACGATACACAATTAGCCAATTAATGTTAATTACTCATTGAAAAGAAAGGCATTAACCTTTATTTCGGTTGACGGATCCACACACTCGGGCAGGCCCGCTTCTATAGATACCCAGGCAGCGAAGCAATCAACTTCGTCCTGGCTTAATACTATCGTTGGCATCTATAAGCAAATAGGCATGGATTGAGACAGCAAATATGAATGGTATCAATGAATATCCCTTACGCCTGTTTTTAAGTCAACTGTAAACCAATTTGGAATGTAGACCTGTTTGAAGCGCTTCTTCACCTCCTCGTCAAAGTCCACCTTGCCGAGATCTTCCTTCTTAGACACACGTAACACATCATATATTGTAACCTGGTCCTCCGAATCCTTCGTCACAATATACCGTTTGTCATTAAGCACAGTACACCGCTTGACCGCTGCGCCGCCCTTGATGCAAGCCACCTCCGTGCCCGTCAAACACCAATGTGCATCCATTCCGCCGCTCGAGTTCAATGTGCACTTATCATACATAGGCAGCTTCCAGCAACGTATATCAGAGTGCCAAGTAGTCACCCACACTGCCGTCTTATCAATGTTGTAGCCAAGACTTAGTACCGGAGCGCGTTCTTCACACACTAACACTGAATTGCTTGGATTCCGCAGTTCCGTCACGACTATATTCTTGTCTCGACTAGCTGAGATAACATATTGGAAGTTATCACTCATTAGCAGTGACCAGACACCCTCTTTGTGCACATGTATTGTCTGCACACAGCGTTGCTGGCCAAGATTCCACACCTTGATGGTGCCATCAGAGCTGCCTGATACTACTTGATTACCATCGGGCGAGACGACCAAGCAGCGCACGTTCTCCGTGTGTCCGCGTAGTTTCATGCTTCGCATGCAAGTACGTGGGTCCCAAATACGTAAAATATTCTCGGTCGAGCCGCTGACAATAACCGTACCGGAGGGATTCATGGCTAGACTATAGATAGAGTCCTTGGAGCCGGTGAGACTAGACGTTGTCACAGTGTTGTTGCTGGCAGTTAGTGCGGTAAGTGTATTTACGTCCCACAAGAATATCGCCTTGTCCAGGCCTGCGCTAGCTACTTGCTCACGATCGCGTGCATAAGCAAGCGCCTGCACATAGTCACGATGTGTGCGCAACGTCGACATGCAGAAGCCCTTATGTGCATTCCACACTTTCACTGTGGTATCACAGCTGGCACTGATCACTGCATGAAATCAACAATAAATACTTTCAGCTTATTTTAGAGCATCGAATTTATGGTTACTTACGGTTTCGTCCATTACAACAGAGCACGATATCGTTCACCCAATCATTGTGGTGTTCCATGGATTGTATATACCTGTCACTTGTTTCTGTGCGCGTGTTCCAAACGCGTATGATGGCGTCTCGTCCTGCCGAGTATAGCTTACCATTATTTGCGTCGAGTTGCAGTGCATTTACGCCGTTTCGATGCTGCTTCTCCTCCGCGTCTCGTATGACAAACGAAACCTTCCGACAAGAACAACAAAAAAACAAAATACTTTAGCCGGTCTAATGCAGAGCACAACAAACGCCGACACTCTGAGAAACTTTGCTTGCAATGAGCTTCTGTTGGGTTGTGGTAATTGAAACTCTAATGGACACTGCATGGTCTAGCAGCACTTGGGAGTTTAAATCTTCTTCAATTTTTTTACCTGCATTTTCTTGCGTCCCTGACAACCTTTGTGCGTCAACATGTTTTTGACGTCAATTCGCCGCACCGCTGGTTGGAAAAGTCGCCGTTTTCAAACGCTCGCAAATACAAACAACCTCGATTTGCTGGTTGCTTGCATTTAAAACGTTTTCACAGAAAATGTTGGCGACTTTCGTAATTAATTCCTAAAGTTATCAAAATTTTCCTGTCAGTCAAACTCTTTGCTTACGCTGCTGCTGCTTCTGCTCCTCTCACCACACATTCTGCTCTCAAAGAAATGGAGTGATGCCACCTTTTACATATGTTAAATCAGGAATAAATTTAAATCAAAACGAAGTATTCAAACATCAAATAAATTTGTAACTGTTTTCAAAGTGAGTAACGACATCTATCAGAATAAGAATAACTTTAAATATTATATTTTGCAAATTAGAAAAATGTTCTGTATTATTTAAATAAAAACCCCTAAAACCGCGCATTTTTCTCAATGTTTGGCAACTCTACTTTTTACATAACTAACATTCTGACAATTTGCAAAAATTCTCACGGAAAATACGCCGGATCCTGCATTTCAAGTTTTTCAGTGTCTACAAATAATTCAACTCCAAATTTATCAAACAAGCTACACAAAGCACAATGGCCAGTAACTCCAATTGCACCGTTTGTGAAAAATACGGTCTAAAATCACTTACACGCGAAAATGTGTTCAACTATTACATACCGCTGCACGGACTTGTCTCATATGCCGCGCTCTCCGTTAACGTCATGAACCCACAGCTCATACCACAGGTTCTGCCGAAAAAGGACTTAACAAATGTTTTTCTAGTTAGTTCAATACTTGGCAGTGCGTGCTACATCTACGGCAGGTGTGCTATAATTGTTTTTCCGAGTCTTTGAATTCTTGCTACACTATTTTTGCATCTTTTAGGCCACATCTGAAAGCGGTTCCGAAAAACAAACGCGGGCTGTACGCAGCTCTTGGTGGCACACTCTTCGGAATGGGCTCGGTACTTGCTTGGGCAGTAATTAAATCGTCATTGCCGCAGGACAACTCTTTCCTTGCCGCTGTGGCTGGTTTGGCAACTGGTGCGATCATTGTCAAAGTTGGCACAGACTACATTGCTGAATGCGACAAATTGGCCAAGAACTAATTGGTTATTATATTGCAAATTGTCTCTGAAATTAATTTATACCTAATTCGTAAGCACATAAAGTGGTTCAACAGTTGACTGCAAAGACGAAAATAAAATCATGCACTCTGAATGAGAAAAAGTACGTTGAGATGTGGTTTTTTCGTTTTCTTATTATTAATTTTTTTTTTGTTTTTTTTTTTTTTTAAAACTGCATATTTAGTTACATTTTATATGCAGTTGTTTTGCCTTATTTGGTGTTTAAAAATGTTTTTGCAGTAGAGTTTGGTAAAAGTAGTTTGCTCAGTTTGGACTTTGAACTCTTCCTGAGCAAGGCTGATGTGAAGCAATTGATCCATGCACAAGAAACATTAAATACATACACGTATGTTATATGCATGACTGTTGATTTTTTTTTCACGAAGTTAATGAATAGCAAAACTGAAAAGTATGCTCTGCTGCTGTAAAGGATACATACACGTATAATTGCACCGAGTGTGGGTATGTATGTAATTGCCGATACTTCGTGTGGGCGAGCGTCCTCGTTTTCCAGCAGCAGCTCTTTAAAGACAAAAACAAAGTTGCAACAATTAAAGACGATGTTTTTTTTAGGATTTTGTCGAAAATATTTCCGTAATGCTTTATTAAAATTTATTTTACCAATAATTGCCCTCGCTTAATTGCTACTACTGCTTAACAATTGAATTGTATAATTTGTTTTTAGATTTCATTTATTTTCCTTTTTTATCGCATTCCTTGATAAACAAAAGTCAAATACAAGTGATACATTTGCCAATTATATACATCATTTTTCGTAAAAAAAATATTACAAAATTTTGTGATAATAGAATTTTTTTCACTTAAAAAAAGCACGAAGAACTTTTGGACTTAAGCATAAATTACATACTTTACAAACTTTTTACTTACAAGTTTTTAATAAATCTAAATCATCATCGTATGCTCAATAACGACCAAAACACAATTTCAAACGCAAGCCGAGTGTTCTGCAAACGAATGACTAAAACAAATAATATTGCATTTACAAAAAAAGTGCAGACAAATTTTAAAAAAAAATATATATATATATAAAAGCAGCAGCACAAAGACTCTAAAGCTTAGCTTAGCTGCCCTCATGTACTCTTTTACCTAAGCTTGACTGTTATTTATTATAAATCTTTATATATATATAAATGAATATTGGTGAAATTCGTCTGGAAGATGAAGCGAGCAAATAACAACTGGAAATTAAAAGAACAGAAAGTAAAGACAAGTGACGTGCAACAATTTAAATTAAATTTAAATCGTTGAGTTGCGCCGACGTAAATGATATTTATGTGATACATTTACGTTTAAAATTCTTTCTACATGTTCGAACTTCATACAATATACATATATTTATACATATAATGCATATATATATATATATTTATATATATATATATATATATATATACATATGTACATGTATAGTACTTGTCAATATTGGTGTGTTGGGGAATTATTTTCATTTCTTTGCTTGTTGAATAAGAAGCTTAAAACTAATTTTAATATCAACTTTTTAATTGCATTATTTGCTCCCGCTGCCATCACCGGCGTCACCATCATCCGCACCGCCACGGCCAGCATCGTCAGCTTTGTTGCTTTTTTGCACGTGCAAGCGATGTGCGGGTAATTTCACTTTCAATTGCACCTTTAGCACCTCACGCAGTTCATGTAGTTCCTGTGGTCCCTGCATGAGACGCTTGACTCCGCGCGGCAGGCCACGGCACGATGCGAGATTTATCGAGCTCATATACGCGCAATTGGCAAGTATTTCCTTGACTGCTGCCTCAGACACGGAAGAGCCACATAAATTCAGATGCCTGCCAAGGTTTTCGCATTAATACATGAACTGATACCCTAAAGTTAATACTTACGCTAATGGTGAGTCACTGCCCTTCTCTGCTAAAGCCCGCAATGCATTATCAAGAGGTTGTTGCACATTTGCCCAAGCCAAATCCAGTTCAATAAGACTGTGTGCCCATTTTGAAGCAATGAGCTCCAAACCAGAACTATGTAAGGAATGGGAAAACATTAACACAATAGAACTGAGGAATGTTCCAGACAAGATATGAATCTCTACGTACCCAACATCGCGTGTAACCAAACAACCCGAAAGAAATAAATGCTTAATATCCCACGCCGGCAGACGTATTAGACTCTCGTGCGTTAGGCGTGTGCAATTGCGCACATCCAGTAGATTTAACTTGGCGCTGCTCTTTAAAATCCGCTGCAAATGATCATCGCTAATAATGCGCGACTCATCGGTTAAGGCGGCCACGGAAAGCTCTTCGAGATTGGGAAAGCCAGGCGACTCCATCTGTTGCAGCGCAAACCATCAGTAATCAGTACTCGCAAAAAATTATCATTATAAGTGCCATAGGGACATACCATTTCCTGCATATTGGCCGTGCTCGGCGTTATATGTGAATTCGTAACGCGCAGTACACGCAACTTCTGGCAGCCACGCTGTAGTTTTTCAATGTGCAACACGCCGTGTGAAGTGGCCTGTGTAGTCACATTGGAGAGATCCAATAGCGTTAAATTGGGACAGTGTATCTGCAAGCGAAATTACAAACAATTAAAAAATAAACTCAAATAAGTAAACCTGGTGCAAGGTACCGAAAGAACATTGACTATTTGTGGTATGCCTGCCAAGCGATTGTGCGCCAGATACAAGTGCGTGAGGCGACTGCCCATGGTCTGCAGTGCGTTGCATAGCGATTGTACGCCTACGGCACTCTTGCTGGCATTCATTTCGACCTATAATAAGCACAAAGTTGATTCATTCATTAATTTTTGGAATAATTATTCGTAGACTCACATTAATTGAACTTAAATCAAGTCGCTGCAATTTTTTCATGTTCTCCACAAGAATTGTCAAATGATCCGAGGTGAAACCTTTCCAACCGGATAGCGTGATGCCCACAAGATTTGGACATCCGTTGGCCAGTTTCGACAAAAAGCAATTGATGTCCGAGACTTTCCAGTTGGCTGCCGGGCAATTAGAAGTGTGAATACAGGTTTATTCTTTTCGCAGACATAAAGAAGACGATCATGCACTTACAAACATTCAGCTCTGTGCAGGCGCTGCAACGATTGTCTACAAACCATTTAAGTTTGAGCTCGGTGCGGTGTTTCTCCTTCATCAATGTGGTCAAATCAATAGATCGCCACAACGACGAACGCAATGAAACTTGTCGCCAAAGTGAGCAAACGCGACCCAGGCGAAAGAGTGTCGGCAAGCTGCCTTCTTTGTTGACGACAAACTGGAAAATCTGTTTTTTTTGTTTTTTTTTTTTAAATTTATTTTTTTGTTTCTTTTTAAACAAAACGTCATTTTTTAATGAGCTAAGATTAACTTACCATCAAAAGCACTTCTTCGGGTAACTTCTGGGCCCACATGCTTTGATCGATAACTATACGCTGCTCCGCCTTTTTCTCCTGTGATGTGGTGGTCGTTGTGCTGAACGAAACCCTTTTCTGCCGGTCGCCATTGTTATTCGAACCACTGCCTGTGCGCTTCTTGCGCGGCTCATACTCGCTCTCATCGCTGTCCAGCTTGTGCTGCTTAGCTTTGCGCGAGCGTTTGCGCATTGTCTTCGACGAAGTCGTTGACGTTGTCGCAGTTGCGGTGTCGGCTTCTGTGTTATCTGATTTCTTGATGCACAACTTAATGCCAATCTTATTGTCGCTTATTTCGCTTTCATACATGGGCAAACTGGCTTTCGGTTTGCGTGTACGTGGCGCACGCGCTGGCGACTTTAGTTTCTTAAGCACCGACACCGAAAGCGGTTTACCGGACTTTGGTATGGAGCCATTGACGGGCAAAGGCGTTTGCTTCTGTAATGTCATCGCTGGCTGTGGCCTAATTTCATATGATTTTGGAAACACTTCATCTGACGCTGCTGTGGAGGTCGACTGTGCCTCTGATGTTGACTGCTCAGTTGCCAAAAACGACGGAGTTGATGATGAAGATAGCTCGGTATCGGACGCCGGCGAAGTTGAGGTCGACGTGGCGGTGTTGGTTTCGTCGGTTTGCGTCTCGGATTTTGGTGGCGAAAGTATATTCTCGGGTATAGCTGCTGTAGCCGAGATTAGTGACGGCAATTGTGGCGGTGTCTGAGACGGTGTCGAAGGCGTCAATGTTTCGGGTTCAACATTCAACGCTATGCGTCGCGTAGCAGCGGATGATGAGGATGTTTCCAACTCGTTTGAGTTGGACTTCTGTGCCTGCACATTATCATCGCTTGCATCGTCTTTGTGTGTGCCAAAGTCGATATCATGGTGTTGGGAATCCGGTTGACTATTTGATTCGTCTTCGTCTGGAATCATTTCCCGCTCTTTGGCAGCGCCTTGCATCGGCGCATCTTGATCGGATTCTCCTTCATCCGAGTTCACACTATCCACTGTTGATTCGCCTGTATTGTCTACACTATCGTCATTTGATTTGGACTGACTCTCTGACTCCTCGCCGGCTGGCGACATGCGTTTTGAGAATTTGTGTTCTTTACTCATTTTTTCGATATGCCTTTTAATCTACGAATTCATTTAGCAAATTTACTAAACAAAGAAGAATAAAAAAAAATGTTTGAGTGCCTGCAGATATAAACATTTTACCGGGAAAATAATGCGTTTAAAATTGTGTTGACTTGTTTTGGCGGTTATTCTCGTTCTTCCATTCTCAAGCTCTCCCACGCACATAAATAAAAACAAAAGGAAAAGCTTACCTGCCACAATTTATTTTGTTTTTATTTTTATTCGTTTCTTCGTTGCTGTCGTTGTTGTTTTCGTCGACGTCGTTTGAAAAATCGACTCTCATAAAAGTTCTCACTTTATGTATGGTCATAGGCGTCAGAAAAAGGGACACCAATTAGCAAAAACATTATTCACTAATGCGCGAATACAATTGTTCAATGAATTTAAGCAAAATTCAAAATTCAAATAGCGACGTCCTTTCCGTACAATAACATGCAATCAGAATTTCTACTCTGTTGTTATTTAAACATACGTTCTTAGTATAATCTTCAACCTGCTGAGTTCTTATTATCTCAAAATAAATATCTTAAAAAAAGTATATTTTAACGCCTAAATCTTTTACACGTTACTCTCTTATTTTTACCTTTCAACAAATCCAATAAATTTTTTATGAATTATCGTCGTCTTTCACAGATCCCCTTCACATATTAAACATATTACGGCAATGCTTGAGGAGAGCAATGGGTACACAAATCTGAAAATCTTATCTCCGAGCACATACTGTACTTGTGTGCGTGAAGTGCGCTCTGCGTGTGTATGTGTGTGCGTGTGTATACAATTTGTAGATTTTTTCTAATAGGTTTGTTGGAAATTTTCACATATTTAATCAACAAAAAGTTTGTTCTCACTTCCACAATTTGTTTAAGAATTACTACAAGATCGTCACTAATTTACTAAAACGATTAACGCGTTTAGTAATTTTTGCGCGAGTAGATGCAATAATTTTTCAACTGCAACGACGTAGAATCTGCGTGCGAACGAAAACGAAAAGCGGCGAATGAGAGTTCGAGGCCGTTTCTGAAACGATTGACGTCGTTGTTGCCGTTAGTAGGCCAGGTGTTGTCACCTCACCCGACAGAGTTTGCAATCATTAGATGACGATCCTTAAGCCATAGGAGCAAGGTAACGTTATATTTTAGTTACATGGATCCAATCACACAGTCAATATCGATATCATTTGCCACACTGACTGTTGCGTACTGTTGGCTGCTAGAAGAGCGGAGGTTAGGCGAGGTTAGGGTAGTTAGGGTTATCACCTCACAACACTAAGTCAAACATAAGTCCCGGGATACGACACAATCGGGATATTACGATATTCACCTCTGTTTCACTGGAACAGAGTTTGCAGAGCACGAGACCGTTCTTGCTCACTCAGAACGTTTATGATATCTGTTTGTTTAAAAAACAAACACCCGTCGCGCGCCCCGCAATTTGATTAAAAACCCAGAAAATGTTGAATAACTTGAAACGGTTAAAAATAATTTAAAAAGTAAAAACTTGATTCCAAATAAGAATAAATTACAACATACAACCTACATAGTAATTGTTTTTTTTATTTAATTTTCCTTTAATAATGTTGTCCATTTCATATTGTTGCATTAATAATACATCATTGCTGTTTTCTAAAACTGAATAAATGCTATTATCAATAAAAACAAACGGAAACAGGGCTATATAGGCTTAATGAGCGAGAAGGAAAAAAAGACCTTCATCAAAGAGTTTATTAAACTCTATTTAAAAAATAGGAGGAAATTTCAAAGGGTGAAATAAATAATTTACACACTAGAACATTTTTATTAACCGAGCTCTATCGTCGGGACATGCGTATACATACGAACTGTAATCATAGCAGGAGTGCACTGATTAATCGAAGGTCACTGCGGCCAGAGAGAGCTGATGTACCTACATATTGCAACCAATTTGCAGTAGCTCAATGCAATGCTGCCTAAGGTAGGAGAAGTCGCCAACGCATCTCTCACCAGCAACTCAGCGAAAGCGTAAAATTCGACACTTGAATTTCCTACTGTGATTTTTGCAACAACATCGAATGCCACAAGTACCTTGCGACAACGCCAGATGGAACTGCATTGTTGTCGCTTGCTAGTGCAACAACATCTTTTTTCTATATTCTTATTTTTTGGTTTGTATTTCTCTTTTGTCGAGCGCGAACAAACGCTCTCTCGGCTTTCGTAGGGTTAGGTTGGTGCTGTGACGGCTGGCTGAAGTAGGAGAATCCACCTTCATATGCCAGTAGTAGTATACATTGCACATAGAGTATTGTTGTTTTTTTTTTCTTTTAGGCTAGAAATGGAGGCAGCCCACGTATAATAAACAATATATATATTTATTGTATAAATTCCTTTGCCTGTGCAATTACTACATTAGTAAGTCGCTGTTGTCAATCGGTAATGGTCCTCAGGTATTTTAGTGGGTGGCCGAACTCCGCCATTTTGCAAATTTGTAGAGAAGTTCCCGATGTTGTTCTCGGGCACCAATGCATTTTAGCGATTTTATGACCAGACAGACAGACACCAACCCTTTTTAGCCACAAATGATTTTATCGCAAACTAGCTGTTTTGTTTTGAAGCAATCTACTTTTTAGCATCATAATATCTAGGCGGATTCCTAGAAATATGAAAAATTTTGTTTATATATTTTATAGGGGCGTGACATCGACTACTTTTAATAGAAATCTTACTTTTCCTGGTGCCCCTTACCAGACCTTACATATGTAACAAATTTCATCAACTAGCTTCAAATAGGATCAGAAATATGGCGAATTTTGATTTTCTCTTACATATAGGGGTGTGGCACTGCCTAATTTTAATATACATCCTTTTTCTACCGGTGTCCTTTACGTATGTACCAAATTTCATCAATCTATATCAAATACTTCAAGAGATAGGAGAACTAGGAAAATTATGAAAAAACTTTGCTGCAGCCATATTTGCAGCAAGCACCTAGTTGACTTGCTTGTAAAATTTAAAGCAAAAACTAGTAATTCTAAGCAGTTCCTAGATTGTATTCTCACCAATTTCAAGCAAACACTGGAAAAATAGAGCTTTTCAAACGCGATGGAACGGGATGGCGAATCTTCGAAGTCAGTATGATGATAATTAATACTGGCGCCCTCTGTAGCCAGATGTTGTGTGATTGCTCGCAAAGAAGAAGTCGACCGTTATCCACAGGAGATAGGTGGGGGTAAGGCGCGGTTGAAACTATTAGAGTTGCCACGTCGCAAAACTAGACCTGGTCGTTGGTGAATATCAGGGGGGACCGGACCCACGAAGCAGGATTTTACGTTGCTCACTACTGGATTCAGTGTTGTTGATGATGAATAGGGTTTGCAGAGCACGAATCCATTCTTTCTCACTCTCACACACAATAAGTCTACAGCAGTTGCTCGTGAGACAAACGTCGAACGTTTTTTAATAGTGAGTTGAAGTTGAAATTGCACTATTGTGCTTTCGTAGGCAAATTGCTTGGGAGAGTTAAATTTGTGCCGAGGCCGGATCGAATCCACAAGATATTCTAATAAAAATTTATACAAAATAAAATGTTAAACACAATGGAAATATAGTGCTTAATGATAGAACATAAAAGAAAACCTTAAAGAACTTATGAAAAATGAACGTAGACGATAATTTCTACGGTAAGCAAGCAAGTGTCGATTGTAATTTGTGATTAATGCAGTGCCGTTCATGTTGTTGTTGTAATTATTAATTGTTGTGCCGCTCTCTTTCGCACTAATTGAACGCATCGTATGTGCCGTTCACTTTGACCGCACTACAGCTTCGAAAAACCGTGGCGGCCTGTAAAAAAGCTACGTGCGCGTAAATATTATACGTGTGCAGTTTTATTTTGGTTG
Source organism: Stegana nigrithorax (assembly GCA_037044495.1). Taxonomy (NCBI): domain Eukaryota; kingdom Metazoa; phylum Arthropoda; class Insecta; order Diptera; family Drosophilidae; genus Stegana; species Stegana nigrithorax. The sequence continues at coordinate 4,858 of JBAMBQ010005106.1, read as the reverse complement.
CTTGTTTAAGTTGAATACAAAAAAGTGCAGTTTTTTTCTACACATCGCTTGCCCCAATAACAGTTCCCCTATTGCCATATGCTGCCAATAAGCCTATACGCAAGTGTTCTCATTTATACATGTTGTAATTTTTGAATTAACTGTTTCTAACCACGTTTATTTTTGTTGTTGGTCTTTAATATTTTCAATTCACGTTTGGTGTCATATACCATGCAGAAAAACAGGTTTCTGGTTCTATTCCGTCTTCTTGCCTATCAGCATTCTCTTTGGTTTCCAATTGAAATATCTTTTCTGCTGTGAATTTATTTTTGTTTATTTAGCTGCTTATCTACCCATATATCTGCCATTCTCTTACTATTTCTGTCTGTAGGTCTGCCTAAGGTTCGTCTGGTTGTGTTTTGCTCATTGAATCCATGCTTTCTAATTTATATACATACATATATACATAGATACTACCTAAATCGTGTTGTTTTTTGATATTTTGTTTTTTTTTTCTCTTTTTTGATTTCCCAATTTTTGTGATGTTGTTTGGTTGTAAATTACAAGATAAGGCAGTAAAAGTATGTGTGGCGTATTAATGTGCACCACATAGTTTCATAAAAAAACAATGATTCTGAGTTCCTCTGCCTCTTGCCGCCATGTCTCGTATATAGAATCGCTCCCACGGCGTGTGTTTGTTTCATGTGATAAGATTAAATGTTTTTTTTTTCTGGTTTTTTGATATGGTTCCCGTGCATATTTGAAATGTATGCTGGCAATGGAAGAATATCTCTTTAACTGCTTCAGGACATGTTACATTAAAAGCCGCTCTTAGCGGCTAAGGATTATCGAAATCTTGAAAAGATGCAGCTGAGCACTGCGCTCGATGTCTTGCCTTAAACTTTCTTAAGCTTGGGTTTTGCTTTTGCAGCATCGTTTGGTCTTGCCTTGTCTCGCCTTGTCAGTCAGTAGCTCAAAAGTAGCAATACAAACTAAGGTGCATTTTGTTTCTATATTTCTAGACGAAATTTCGTCGTTTTTACCGCCGCCAAACGACTATGGCCTGAATGATTTGGATGACATAATCGGATCAACCGTATCACAGCTGGATTCCACGTTGGATCTGCATAGTTTTGTGCCGCAAAATGCTGAAGCTGAGCTACACTTGCCCAGCACAAATACGAACTACATACACTCGGAACTGTATGGACTGCCGCATAGCGATGAATTCGATTTCAACTTTAGCGCATTTCCGTCACCTACGAACACAAGCGATTCGTTGCCAAACATAACGCCACAGTATGGCTCACAGCGAACGGCATCGACCTCCTCGTCATCGATGGAGGGCGATCTGGGCAGCCTGGACGAGTTTTTGAGCTTCATAAACGATGACGAGATGAAAATTGATGAATTGACACGCGATAGTCTGTTGGAGCACATGAAGCATGAGCGTAACACGCCATCGCCAACGGGCAGCTGCAGCAGTTCAGGCTGCAGCTCCACAAGCGGCGTCCACAGTGACGAGTCCTCCGTTGCATCCATGAAGCAAATTGCAACAGCGACAAGTCCAGCGTGCAGTGAAGCCCAGAGTGCACAAATCGATGTCGAAGCTGCGGCTACGCATCTCAACCCGGATGTCAAGCCCGTATTTGTGTTGAGCAATGAGGAGACAACGTTTACGATCAAAGACGAGGAAATGCAAAATTTCACCGCACCGCTGTCAGTCCCAGCTGTGCTGACACAAACGAACCTGCTCACCACAGCGTACCAACAGCAACAGGCAGCGTCACAGCCACAGCCACAGCAACAAATGCCACTGATAACCCTACAGGCGCAGCAGCCCACATCCAGCATCAGCTTGCTGCCTGGCACGCTCATACCTGTGCAGAGTGTGCCCATTACCAATGGCGTGACGCCGAACTCGAATGCGGGCGTACCCATTAAGGTGGAGGCCAAGTTGCCGCCGAAAGTCGCTGCGCCGCAAGTGAAACTGCTGAGCGCACCTAAAGCGAATGTGGCGGCCACAGCTGGAACGGTGATCAAGGCAGGCACACAGTCCGGCAAGGGCAAGCCGAAGACGATTTTCCTTTCGTCGAACGACTTCAAGGCGCTCATGCAGAAGATGAACACGACAAATGGCAAAGGCGTCAAAATCAATGGCAACGTAAATGCCCAAGCTCCCAAGATTATTATGAAGACGGCCAATGGCAAAGTCATTGCGGCTAATAAAATCGTGCAGCCGCTGAATTCATCCAAAATGGTTAAAGCTAACGCGCCTCCAGTATTGTCCAAACAACAACAACAACAATCGCAACAGCATCAGACAAAATTGTACAGCTCATCTGAAAATCGTGGTGCTCCAAATGGAACGGCGCGTCCACTGTTGGCCATGAATACTGCGCCGACAGCTGCGTCGTCCACAACAGGTGCGACGAAGTCCGAAGTCAGCATTTACCGGGGGATGATCGATGAGAAGCTGTTCAAGAAGCAGCAGCGCATGATCAAGAATCGCGAATCGGCTTCGTTGTCTCGCAAGAAGAAGAAGGAATATGTGGTCACGCTGGAATCGCGAATCAATAATCTCGAAAAGGAGAACTTCACGCTGAAGGGGGTAAGTCTTCAACTGCGTACTTACTATGAAAATCAATTCGACATTCTTTTCAAGCAAGTAGAGTGGCCAATTGTTCATGTGCCATCTCTGATCCCTGACGATTGCAGACGAGAATTGCAATTTCTCGCTTGGCTGTTCCCCATGGTCTCATGTGTGATTAATTAGTAACTCTGATCATTTATCGTTCTCTCAAGAATGTCATATAAAAAGGGACTCGAGATTTTTTTTTTAGTAGTTTTTGATTTTCTAAGGAAGACAAATGATCAGCTAGACTAAACATGTCGAGTTTAGTTTAGTTCGCTCAACAAAGCACATGGCCATGTTTATCTTATCAGCGGCAGGTGTTGCCCTCGAGGTGCTGCATAGATCTGTGCATAGAGCCGTGCACTGATAACACCAAGTATAGCATAAAGATTTTTTCAATTTTATTGTAAAAAACATGCAAAACTTTAAAACGCAATTTCACACGAAAACGCTTTCACCATTTCACAAATAATGTGGCGCAAATTGCAAAACAATACTTCGCACATATATAATTTGCGCTCTTTCTTTGAGTCACTTATTAGCGTCATGACTAATCTGCACCAAAAATATAAACGAGAAGTTCAATGAATGAAGCGGCGCAATAAAAAAAAAAAAAAAAACAAAATCAAATGATAATTGCGTCGCGGATTTATTTGAGCCGGCATCGCTGTGGCGGCTACCAAACTCGAATCCAATAAGAGGCAAAACTGTCTTTTGAAAAGGTATGCCGAGCGTGCGTGATGCCCAAAAAAAAAAAGACGGAAAGAAAGAAAAAAACTAACGGACGCTTACCGCTTTTGTTTGGGTTTATTTATATGCACATGAGTAATTTGGTCGCTCACGAAAATCGCACGCGATCAGCGGCTAAATCGCGAGAAAGTCTCTTTAAGCCTAAAAGTAGGCAACACACTTTAACGTTTTTAATTCTTTCAAACACATTTGAACATCATTTTTGTAATTTGCAGGAAAACACTTCGTTGCGAAATCAGTTGGTCGCCTTTGCTAAAACATGCAACTGCCGACACGGCAATGTCAGTGAATTCGTGCTGAATTCGCTGAACGCAGCGGCCAAGAACAGCAGCGAGCACGTGAAGATCGCGCCGAAGCCATCGTCGAAGAGCATTAAGCAACGCATGACTGCTGCCACGGTCAAGAAGAATGTGGCCGTGCTTTTCGCCATGGCCTTCATGGTCACACTGAACGTGGGCAATTTCCAGAACTACTTGAACAAGCAGAACGTCGACGACGGCGCCGTAGTGGAGTCCATTGCCGAGGAGCCAATGGCCAGCGGTCGCCGCCTGCTCTGGGTCGAGACCGAGCAGGAGTACACAGATAAGCTAAACCGCAGCACGCGCGCCGTGGAAATGGACGTGCCCCCATTACATTTTCTGCGTCCGGTCAATCGCACCGGCGGCGGCGGCAATGCCACGAAAACTGCAGCAGCGGCTGCTGCCGATCGGCAAAACTATGGCAAAAGAAACGAGCCACCGCCTCCGCCTCCGCTGCTGCACCATGGTGCCAAGTGTAATGGCGGCTGTGGCGCAGCCGCTGGCGGCAATCAAACGGAGAATCTGCGCCTGGCCAGCAATCTGCATAAGTGGATTGGCGGCAATGACTATTTGAATTTGAGCGTGCACACGAAATACGGCAACGAACTGGAGATGGAGAATCCACATGGCTTCAAGTTGACAAAGGACTATTTGGAATTGAATAAGATACAACGAAAACGCAGGATCTATTTAAATGACCCGGATGAGGACTACGTGGGCAATACTGCCGACAAACCGGCGCACAAGCTAAGCAAAGTGCACGCACCAAATGAAGTGAATAGAAACGATGACTACACGGCAAGCAAAAGGTACAACGCGACAAATGACAATGGCAATGCTAATGATAATGAAAACGACAAGGACAATGACAAGGACAACGTGGATAATGACAATTCGCTGAAGCTCTTCAAGCCGTCAATCGATGAGGAATACCTACGCCTATTCAAGGATATTAAGCGACAGGACGACACCTTCTACGTGCTCTCGTTCAACATGGACCACATCCTGCTGCCAGCAGCCACTTACAATAAGAGTTCACGCCCGAAAATGTCGCTCATGCTGCCAGCAGCCATCCCGGCACTGAATGGCGACATTATGCTTATGAAAATCGATTGTGAGGTCTTCAACACGACGCAACTGGAACTCAAATCCCATATGATACCAACGAAATTGCGACCGAATGTGCGCATGCAAC